>SEYY01017687.1:0-5000 GCA_009176605.1 Armadillidium nasatum
TAACTTTCCTCTTTTCTATCAACTAAGATGACTTGACAATTGCCCAGGACTGGTAATATATAATCCTTCTTTGTTTCTTTTCCTTCTTTTTGTCGTATCCTCAGAAGATTGCTTTACAGTCTCGGTAAAATTGATATTTTTAAGTTGTCTATAGGACTGAGAAGTCTTTCACTCTACTGGGTTCTTCTGTTAGGCAGGAGTTTCGGAAAAAAGTTAAAATCAGTACACCGAATGCTCAACCAATTTTTAAAAAACAAAATAATTATCTAGAACCCAAATAGGTGATAAATTTTAGTGGTTGGTTTATTAACTTTTTATTTTTAATTTTTATAACCATAAAAAAAGTTACTCTCCAAGAACATAAAAAAAATTGTTAACTGTAATAACACTGGTTTTCCAAGAAAATTACTTTAAAATGGACTTTTTTTAGGTTGAAAATCAATATTTATTTATTCAGTAATCAAAATTAAACAGCTAAAATCAGTGTTTAAAGGTTTATTTTATGGTCTCTCCCATCTAATCCCAAGAGCTAGAACTTCCAATACTCAGCACGAAAAACAGAGCCAGACCTTTACTAGTAAAATACATCAAAGTGTAAGTCTAATTTATAGCAAATTGAAAGACATAAAAAAAACTTAGGGGAAAGATCCAATGTTTAGACTTTTTTTTATTATTTGAGCTATTGAGCTGAAATTTACAATGTATATGCATTTTTCCCCGCTGAAAACAGTCGATTTCTGACGTTTTTCTGAGTTTCTAACGGTTTAGCAGTTATAGGGGGTCAAAATTCAAAAAGAGATTAAATAGAAGTGGTAAAATAGTGGTCAGAATGATCCAAAAACTCCCCTGTACATTCTTAGCCCCAATTTCTAAAATTAGAAACAAAACATTTGGGAAAAGTACTGATAGTAATTGATTATAGAAGTTCAAATTTTTTTTTGAAAAAAAATTGAAAAAAAAAAAAATACCCTTCCGGAGAAAAAAAATTTATTAAAAAAAATTGATGTTTCTAATTTTTTTTAAAATTGGAAATTGTTTAGAGGAGGGATGGATCTAAAACTTTTATTTAGGACACTTTTAAAAACTAATTGTTTGATTTGAGATACAGCCTCGAAAAATTTGAAAAATTTGAAATTTCGTCGAAAATTCGGCCATTTTCGATAAGCTGTATCTCGAATCAGACAAATAGATTTTAAAAGTGTTTTAAATAAAAGTTTTAGATCTATCCCTCCTTTAAACAATATCCAATTTTCAAAGACGTCCAACCCATATTTTATTTTTTTTTATTTTTTTGTCCGAATGTGTGAATTTTTCAAAATTGGAAAAAAAAAATTTCGACACCTGGTCAAGTAAGGCATATAACCTTTTTCTGTTATGCACACATCAAAACTCTGTAAAAGTTTTGTAGCCAATAGATTTTGGAATATACACACCAAGTTTGAGATCAAAAAAATTTTTTATGGGGCTTCACCGTAGATTTAAACATACCTTAAATTTCAAAAATTACCCCTAAACTTTAAATCTCTCGTAAAAACGTTAGGAATGGAGTTTTTTCGTCGGGAAAAAAGCTATCTATACTGAAATTTTCAGGAGAATCGGATGAAAATAAAAATTATTTCAACAATGGATCCTTCCCTTAGTCAGTCAATAATAAACTAAGCTAAAAATTATTAAAAAGTTTTGTAAAATCAGGGAAAATTAAGCCAGACCAATTATCACAAACTGAATCCAAAAATACTCCAAGAAATAAATAAGAAAAAGTTTTCGATCTACGGCCATAACATAAATTATAAAGTTAAGAAATTCATCAAATATTTGCTGGAAGATACAAAAGGCCGTTGGAGTTGTAATTATAAGCAAAGTTTTAACTCACTCATATGTTACATATTTGATATCGATTGTAAAAATAGAAAGATGCCGAACCAAACCATGATCCACATTTCAAAATTTTCAGGATGTGGCCATTCAAAAATAGATTAACTAATTTTGAAGATATTTTAAACTTTTACAAAAAAAAAAAAAATTTTATTCAATATAAAAACTTATTTTCCAATAATATATATCCCAGCCGGGTCTTTTTTAGTATATCTACACTAGGCGATATTTTTTATAGTCACTTTTTCGTATGTTTTTTTTTTTTTTTTTTTTTTTTTGCCATATTTTTTTATTTTGCAATTATTTAAAGCGTTTTTAAAAATAAAAAAAATTTATTTACAGCTTTATTTAAAATAAAAGTTAAAATTACATAAAAAATATTTAGGGAGTTCAAATATTTTTGATATAAATATGTTTAATATAAATAAATTTTTTTTAAGTGTACGATAACATGCAGTGAGCAACAACCTTAGGCTTTTAAAATTATAGACTAGTATTCTATTTTTCCAATCTTTTTGTTTTTTTTATTTGTATTTTTGTATATATATATATATATATATATATATATATATATATATATATATATATATATATATATATATATATATATATATATATATATATATATATATATATATATATATATATATATATATATATATATATATATATATCCTCTGATCTTTCACGTATTTCTAGTTGGGGCAGGGAAAGCATGATCGTTTTCAATGCCTCAAAAAACTCAGTTACTCCATCTCTCTACTCGACACAATCTTCCACACAACTAAGATATCTTATTCGAAAACACTCAACTCAAATCTTCATCTCCTTAATATTCTCAGTGTTTCTTTTTCTCGCGATCTTTCTAGGAAAGATCACATTACTTCTCTTTCTAAACAAGCCTCTAAGAGGTTGGGTGTTCTGAGGCGCCTTCGTAATTTCTTTACGCCACCCCAGATGCTTGCTCTTTATAGGGGTGTTGTTCGCCCCTGTATGGCGTATGCTTCACACATCTGGAGTGGTTCCACTCATACAGCTCTTCTGGAGAAGGTGGAGTCTTTGGTATTTCGTCTCATCAAATTTCTCGCTCTTACTAACTCCCTCTAATCTCTTTCTGCCATTGAAATTGTAGTACTATTGTTATTACAACGGACACTGCTTCTCTAAACTCCTCCATTGAGAAGAGCTTGAGCGACACAAATTTCTACATAGCCTCATTCTTTCTCTGTCCAACTCTCAGACCACAAACTTAACCGCTATGTTCAGTCTTACATATACTATACGAGTAAAGTCTGAAACACACTCTCTTTATCTATTTTCCCAACTTCCTTTGACTTGCACACTTTCTAGCGCCGTGTGTCAGGACATATCGGTCTCTAATAAAGAATTTTCCAACTCCGGTGGAAATTGGTAGGCCTCTAGCCTTTGCCCACCAGAGGAAATATATATATATATATATATATATATATATATATATATATATATATATATATATATATATATATATATATATATATATATATAGGATATATAGGAAAAATAGAGACAGTTAGAAGCCACAAGGGCCTATCGAGACTGTTCCAGTCCAAACAAATAATAATAACACTAACAAAAATACTAATATATGCACAAAAGACTAGGTCTATCCCATCCCTAGTTATCAGTTCATGCAAAAAATAAAAGTAAAACTGTCCAAATATATATATATATATATATATATATATATATATATATATATATATATATATATATATATATATATATATATATATATATATATATATATATATATATATATATATATATATATATATTATTTTTCTTTTCACAAAATAATTAGAAGATTTAAAATATAAGTGCAGTTGTGATATATAAAGAAGGAATATCTTTTTCCTTTATGAACAAATATTTTCCGAGTTAGGAAATATAAAAACTGTATATATGCTTTCACTATTTTATCCAGTGTGTTATACCTTATATATTTTAAGTTTCAAATGTATTGGAGATATTCTGCTGAATTCTCCTTCTTGGATTTTCATAAAATTGTTTTTATTTTTAAATTTGGCAACACTTAACACGCTGCCAATCAGCCAATGCCAACGTGACACTTTCAGAAATTTTTTCAAATACAGATAACGCATTTCTCATTTTAAAAAATGTAAGGTATTTGCTTGTTCGTTACAAGTCTTCAAAGTTCGAAATATCAATTAAGGTATGAGGTTATATTATATTCATTATTCTCCTCTTTCTTACTTTAACTTTCAATTGACTTCTACTCAAATATACACCTCTAAACGTTTCTTTAAAATTTTAAAAATAAATATTAAGGAACATTGAAAGCATTATTCCTTCGAAACAATTCATAGTAAATCTCGATTATTATTATTATTAAATAAAAACCAAAATTCAGCTTCATTTATTTTTTCATAACTGGTTTGGTTATAGAAAACTAAAACATTTCAAAATTAAAGTGGCAACTACGAACAAAACGGATCATAGTCAGTAGCATGTGCAATATATAAATATTGCATTTTGCAATTTTAAAATCTAAGCAAATTTTGCATAAAATTTCAAAAATTTCAAAAGATATTCCAAGGTACAGTACTTCTATTAAATAAAAATCGAATTATATAAATCAGTTCTTTATTTTGTTTAAATAACTACGTAAGTTAGATATTTTAAAACTCACGATATAAGAGAACTTAAAAAAAGAAAATAAAATCTATAATTTAAACATTTTATTTGGTGGGGTAAAAAAAAAATTCAAAGTCCAACAATATTTTTTACTAAATATTTGAAACATTTGAATTCTAGCTTTAGACATTTACTGTAAAGGGTAAGTAAATTATACAAAATCTAAGTTAACAATGCTGTTTACTTTTCTGGCATTTAGTTGTTATTCAAATATAAACTAGAAATTAATTTAAATTAAGAAAAATTATTTTAATGGGGGTGGGGGGCAATTAAAAATCTTTATATAATAAAATATTGGTTGATTACACTGAACGTGCCTATGCCTTATATATAGGTAGAGAATGACCACAAAAAATATCTATTAAAAGTATGAGTACCTTACAGTAAATGTTTATAGTTTTGTACTTTTTCAATTTTATTTGTAAGTGGAA
>SEYY01017687.1:7500-24977 GCA_009176605.1 Armadillidium nasatum
AAATGCCAACAGAAAGAACTGAAAGAGAGAGAGGACCAAGAATCAGAGAGAAAGGAAAGATCATCAGTAGAGCATTTCTTACGAAATCCATACTGGCTATCAGAGATAAGATTAGAAGAATTGAGATGTTTCCAAATCTTCTTGTTAAGGATAGATTCGAAAACTTTAAAAAGAAAGGAGATTAAAGAAATTGGAAGGTAGGTAGAGGGTCGAGATAGGTTTCCTTTCTTTGGCACAGGCTGAATGAGTGCATGTTTCAAACAAGAAGGGAAGGTTGAAGTTGGCCTATTTACTATCTGTTAGCATAGGTTTAACCTTCAAGTTAGGTGAAGTCAAACTAGTTTGTTAGACTTGTTAGATCTAGCAAACTAGTTTGACAACCTAACTTGGACTTGAAGGGTAAATCTACATTAATATACAGCAGTTAGATCTAACCTTACGAATGATTATCATCTTTTCTCCTTTTTTAAAAACAAAAAATCTGATAAAAGCTTAGAGGTGAATATTGCTAGTCAATATATATATATATATATATATATATATATATATATATATATATATATATATATATATATATATATATATATATATATATATATATATATATATATATATATATATATATATATATATATATATGCAAAATTTTTAATAGATACTTTATAACCAATTTGCCAACATTGTACTTTTAGTACATTTGACAACTTGGAAATGTATCAATATTAGCATTGATATATTTTCCGATTGTTTCTCTGCCTAATTACGTAATTATGAGATATTGTTCAATTTGCAGATGAAAGATAAGCATTTTGATGTTTGAAATCTATTTTTAATACCTTTAGTGCATTTTAATTTATTGAATTTGATTCCTCCTCCCCTCGCCTATTAAAGTATTTTTTCTTTAATAAAAATTAAATTTCCAGTTTATATTTTAAATAATAATTTAATAATAGATAAAAGGCATAAACTTCAAATTTACCAAAATTCATAAATTTTATAAGAAAATTTTTTTAAATTTTATTTATTTTATTTTTTTGCATTCTTTAGGAGTAAGACAGTGATGCAACAACCCTTATTAATTACAAATTTCATTGAATTAACAAAATAAAAAATAAATATAAGCGTCTACTGTGGCTGAAACGCAGAGTGATTGACTCATGTTTCAGGGCACCTGTTTGATCCCACTTAGAGATCCTAGATATAAACTACCTAGAAAAGTTCCTCTCCTAGAATAGGGCAATGCCCGTGAGATGTGAACTTTTTCAACTTCAAAAAAAAAATCTAGTCTCTATAAGTATAAACTTGTTCAAAAAAGTTTATTGTAGTTAACTTTCCATAGAATTATAGTACTGCACATTGTAGAGGTAAAAAAAAAAAAAAGAAAAAAAGAATAAAATGTTATTGGGTTCAAATATATATGTTATCGTTCAGGAATCTTCCACAAAATATATTTTTTCCTAAGATAATTTTTTTTTATTAATAATTAATTTAATCGGACCAATTCACGTAAATTTAATATTCCATTACTCTGTCTCTAGTTTTTTATGTACTAATAATAGGAATTAATTTTTGATTTTTCCTCAATTTAAATGTTGGGAGTTCCTACGCTAAAAATAATTTTTTATTTTTTATTTTTTATTTTAATATTTATCTTAATATAAAAATAAAAATTAAATAACAACATAAAGCCATAAAATTTTTTGAAAATTATAGTTTACTTTTTCTTTAAAACTTGAATACGTAAATTGATTCTAATCAGTCACATTTTTACTTTTTTAAAAATTATAGTTTTTATAACTAATGTAATTGACTAATTAAATTTATTTATTATTAAATTAATTTATTAATTAGGCAATTAACAATTAAGCTTACTAATAAATAAGACTTGTAGCAAAAAAAAAAAAAAAAAAAAAATAATTAATTTAATTCATAAAAAAAAAAAAAAAAAAAAAATCGCAAACCCTGCTTTCAAGGTTAATATATTATACCATATCATGGTTTTAAAAAATAGTAATTTAAGTTACAGTAATTTAAATTACAAATTTAATTTATAAAAAAAATATAAGCTGTATAGTATCTATAAATATAAACATACTCAAAAAGTTTATTATTGTTAATTTTTCCATAGAATTTTGTAGTACTGTAGACATAAATAAAAAAAGAACCAGATGGAATGAAAAGCTTTGAGTTGAAATGTGTCAGCATTCGGCAATCTACCACATCATTTTTTTTTTTTTTTTCATGTTGAAAATTAACTAATATTTAGTGTCCTACTTTTAACCAGGGTTAGTTAGCATAATTAATTAAAATAAAATCATATAAATCAGTTGATTTATATGATTTGAAAAAAAAAATATGAAGTTAAATACCTCAGTGAATAGAACAAGGTCAGCAGAAATGTCAGCACTGTGCTCTGCTACCAAATTATGTAAGAGTTAAAAGATGCAATCCATCTGAAAATTCACAAGAAAAAGAAAGGGGACTTTCATGGTTGCTTACCTTTTGGGTGAGTTCGGCCACATTGTTCTGTTAAAGAATCAAATTGGTTGAAGCACACCACCACCAGTCAAGAAAACAATAAAAAAGAAAGAAAGGTAACTGAGTTTCCACTTCAACTGCTTCCCACTAACCAATTGGTTAGGGTTAGCAGTAGTTAATAAGTACAAAAAGAACAAAAATGAAGGTTATTTCACTGGTTACCAAAAATAATTAAATGCATAAATATAATATATAAATAAATAAACAACTTATTTTGTTTGGAATAGCCCAAGTGGATACTTGGGAAATGTTAAAATACAAAAATAGAAAAATTTCTCACAAAGTAAATACTTCTGGAAGAATGGAATAATTAATACACATCTTGTCAATATATATATATATATATATATATATATATATATATATATATATATATATATATATATATATATATATATATATATATATATATAATATATATATATATATATATATATATATATATATATATATATATATATATATATATATATATATATATATATATATATATATATATATAATTTTTTTCTTTTTTTTTAATTTTTAAATTTTTTTTTTTTTTTTTTTTTTTTTTTTTTTAACATCTTGTATTATTTCTCATGATTAGATACAGAAATATTTATTTATTGATATTCCTATTTCACCAGTTGGGATAAATAAGTAAGATTAAATTTCGGTATACTTTATCACATAAATAGATGAATAAAACATTTTGGTATGCAATGAGAATGATATTGATGTTTATAAAATGAAATACTCCTTACATTCTATTATTCTTAATTTTTTATATTAATGTGAAAAAGAAGGAGGCCTTCATATTAATCAGTGTAATGACTAAAATCTTCCTGGATCAGATTAGATGTAACATGAATCTCATACACTGATGGTGTTCAAGTCCAGAGTAGGAAAAAGTATTCCAGATTTTAATGGTAGATTACCTACATCAGTAAGCACAGTGTTTAGGAACAGCCAGGGGAGATGCGATTGCATGGAAAGACTTATTCTATTTAAGGGTTAATTTATATAATATTAAATCATATTTTAATAAATATTTTATTCTTAATTTTATTTTTTATTGTAGATAAATTTCTTCCTGTAGATCTCATTGACCTCAATGAATGATATTAAGTTGTGTTTCAACTCTTATAATCAAAGTTGATACTATATTACTATACTTTTACATTTTTTTTTTTTTTTTTCAGTATAACAAATGATTTTTATTTAAACATTAATACCTGTTGTAGCTTATGACAATTAAAGAGAGATTTGCAAATTCCTAGGATTCAGAAGAGGAGAGACGAGGCTGAGCAAGTAAGTTAAAATTCCCATTAAAATATAGTGAATTAATGACTGCTATTTAAAGAAATTTCCAAACAATATTTAAAATAATATTCATATTATAAAATACATTAACAATGAAATAAAACATTTAATTTTAGGAATTCTGGAGATGAGTTCATCTCATTATGGTTGGACCCCTGATAAGAAACATTGCAAATTTTAATTTGCAATGTTTCTTCTATAAAAATATAATTTTATATTTATTGATATAAAAATATAGCAACATTAAAACATTGTATTTATTAGATGAATGGATCAGAAAAATTGTGACTAAATAACAACATAATTTGAATGTGATCCACCTCATCATATATGTATTTATTTATTTAATTTGTTTTTTCAATACTTTAAAATTTTTCTTAAAAAAAATTATAATAAAAAAAAAAAAAAAAAATTTAAAAAAAAAATTTTTTTATCTATTTATTTTTATTTTTTTTCTCGCTCTCAATTAACTGGTAGACTCATAAATTGATCAAAATCTTACACTGAATACTTCTAGTAATAATTATTGAACTATTTAGGTAACCAATGTAGCTATATAAACGGATGAAAGCAAAAAAAAAAAAAAAAATATATATATATATATATATATATATATATATATATATATATATATAGATATACTCAAATTGTTCAAAACATTAAACCTAATACATCAAATAATAGTTAAGGAACAATTTGGGTTACTATTACTTCAGATAATAAAAAAATAATGTGAAAAAAAAAAAAAAATTTTTTTTTTTTTTCTATTTTTAAAACTCTTGAAAACAGAAGCACCAGCTAGTGTCAGTATGTAAATAGTATTTACTCTCTTCTAATATAAAAAATATATCTCCAATAACAAGTTATTGACGCTAATTACATTACTTTTATTGTCAATTATAGTAAGGAACAATTTACTGGTCTAGCAAAATTAATAATTGTATCAAACATTTTAATATACTTACAGAAGTGATCTTAATACTTTTTTTTTTTTTTTTTTCAACTTTTTTTTTTTTTTTTTTTTTTTTTTTTTTTTTTTTTTTTTTTTTTTTTTTTTTTTTTTTTTATTTTTTTAAAAATTTCATTTTGTTAATTATTTTTCTTATTGCACTTGATTTTTTTTTCTTCATCAATATCACATTAACCAATTTTCCAATTCCAACAGTTTATTCAGAAAAAAGTACATTTAAAAGTTTGAACTATTACATACAAAAAGGTCCTATACTGTTAAATACAGTAATAAAACAATAGGTAATAATAATAATAATAATAATAATAATAATAATGTCCAGTTCTCTGAAAAGGGGCTGCTAGGGGAAAACACTCCGTTTCCTTTGAGCCCCAAAAGTTTAGTACATATAGATTTAATAATTACACGTTTGGATAGGTTACTTCTAGAGTAACGGAAATCTAGATATATTGATCATGCAAGCAACAATAACAAAGTTGTTAATTATGAAGTTTGCTACAACAATTCTAGTAATAATAATAGCAATGATGATATTTATTTCAAGTATTGTAATAATAATAATAATAATAATAATAATAATAATAATAATAATAATAAATAATAATAATAAATAATAATAACAATAATATTAATAAAGGTTATAATAATAATGGTAACTATATTGATAATCATTTCTGTTATACAACAGTGATAATAATATTTGTGATAATAGTAGTAGTAATAAAATAAGTTGTAATATACTATTTTCAATAAAATTTTCAATAATAATAATAAGGACAGTAAGAATAATAAAACAATTGCAGCACCGATTTTACATAGAAATAATAATGACCATATGGATGATTTCAGTAATGGAATTAATATTCTTGATTTTCTGATTTAATAGTATTAAGAATAGAGATAATAATCTTAGTAATAAAAATATTAATGGTTAAAATAATACCAGGTAATGTAATAATGCTAGCAATAATAATAATAATAATATAATAATAATAATAATAATAAAGCAAATAATTAAAATAATAACAACAATAATAATAATAATAATAATAATAATAATAATAATAATAATAATAATAATAATAATAATAATAATTCTAATAATACTAATGATAATACTAATAATACTAATAATATAATAATAATAATAATAATAATAATAATAATAATAATAATAATAATAATAATAGTAATAACAATAATAATAGTGGATCAATACGAATTTATGTACATTTTCTTAATTTTGCGCGCATATGATTTTATTGATCTTTCATTTTTTATGTCATCTGGGAGGTTGTTAAACAGAATGGTGGAGGTATAGCTTACTGCTTGTCGTGCTTTAGTGAGCCTGTACAAAGGTGTTTTTAGGTTATTGTTGTTTCTTAAGGTTCTTCCTCTTTCAATTTGATTGTTTTGGTGGTTTGTTTTTAGGAATTCGCATGTGTTATTATTTATTACTTTGTGGATTTCCTTTAGGAGGGAGAGGTTTAGTAGATGTTCAAATTGCAATATGTTCACATGTGTTATTATTTATTACTTTGTGGATTTCCTTTAGGAGGGAGAGGTTTAGTAGATGTTCAAATTGCAATATGTTAAGTTTTTTGAATAAAGGTGGTGTATGACTATAGAAGTCTCTACTGCCGCTAAGAAGTCTTATGATTCGTTTTTGCATTGTTATGATTTGTCGTGTGTTTGATTTGGGTGTTGTTCCATATACAGAGAGACAGTAAAGTATGTGGGGGTGAACGTGTGCAATATATATTTTGCGTAGAACATACAGTGGAATGGATTTTATTAATTTAACAAGGATGTACAGTCGTCAACAGAAGTTCGTTCCTATTAAGCTGGAAATAAATATTTCATTTCAGGTTCAGCCAATCACAGTTCAATTAAGCCAATGTTTTTATTTTATTCAAAATAGAGCTTTTATGAAATGCTCTTTCATTTTATATAAATATTTATTTCCAGCATAATAGGAACGAACTTCTTTGAATGTTAGTTTGTCGTCTATAATGACTCCCAGGATTTTCGCGGTATTTGTTCGGGTTAGTTCAACATCTTTTAGTTTTATTTTAAAGTTTTCTCCTATATTTTTGTTGCTTATTGTAATGTAAGAGGTTTTTTGAATGTTTAATGATAGTTTATTTGAGTCGACCCATCTCGTGATGTTTGTTAAAGAGCTTTCAACTTTTTTGGAGAGTGTTTCGGGGTTCTTGTCATTTATCAGTATTGATATATCATCTGCGAATCTATTCTCATTGTTTTTTTTTCTGTAAACATTTATGGATGTATTATTTGCTTCAAGAAAGTGGCCTATTTGAGCATTTTTTCTGTCTTCATCTGTAGCTTTGAGTATGGAACAGATAGCTCCTGTATCCCAAATAAAACAGCATCTGCTTACGCAGTTAATCTTAATTAGTCACAGTGGCTTATTTATATACTCTTGGGATGGGATTACACACACATTAGCACTTGGGTTAAGCATTGGTGGATTATTTTGATTCATGCACGTATTATAAGAACTATTTAAGGGGATATTTTTACTATTCTTGATTTGGTAATCAAAATAATCTGTACACTGTATAAAATTGTCAATTTTAACATTACTTTTAGTTTTATAATATTGATTAGTAGGCAGGTATGCATTCAAATTAGGTTTGTTTATGATTGAATCAGCTGTTACGTTATTTTGAGGGTTTATATTCTTTGTGGACCCCTTACAACCATTCCCATCACATCTATTAGCAAACTTGCCAAAGCAGTAAGTAAGGTCCATTTTGTTATAATCTCCTCTGGATGGGGATTCAGATCTACGAGGACTTTCACTTTGTTTTTCTTATTTTTTTTCAGATTTACCTCTATCTGTAAATCATGTACTTGTTTTATCAATGCCTGAATACTCTCCTGCATTTGAGCCACTTCAATTTGTCTAACTGGCGAAATGGCTGAATTTGCAGGCTGGTAAGCAGGATTGGCAAAATTTTAAAAAGTATTTATTTTCATTCCTGCATATGGATCATCTTCCATTACTTCTTCTACAATTTCTGCTAATTCTTTTATATCTTTTGAGTGTTTTACGTAAAGTCTTAGAGATGTGGCCACTGTAGGAGGCAACTGATGAAATTATATTTCTTTGAACATTCCAGGTTGTGTCCTATTTATATGTTCATATGCATTATGGCCCAATACTACTTTCAATTTTTTTATGAACTGCTTTGGATTTTCAAACTTAATTTTATTCACTGAAAACGATATCTGTACTTGATGTCTATCTGATAATTCATTTTTGTTTATAATTATTTCTCTGATTATTTCAAAGTCAGTTGGATCAGATTGGATATTATTATCAGGCAATTCACATATAATTTCTGTGGGTAAAAGCCTTGTTATGCCTTGATACTTCACAGATGATAATGTAATATTATTTGATATTCTGTGTGTTTAAGCCAGCATTGTAGTATCATTATCATTATAGGATGGAAAGTTTAACTGGCTTAATTGTATCTGTTTATTCTCTTCTGATAATGGTTGTACATAAAAATGTCTGGTACTTATTCCTGTATTATGGTTTTGGTATGGTAGATTATTACCTGTGCTCTGAGTAGGTTGGTTCATTTGGTCTGTGGTTTTAATTATTCATATCAAAAGACCTTATGCCTTGATTGTATGAGGCACTATGTTCTGAAAGCCCCTGGCAACCATTTGGTGCTGTGTCTAAAGGCATAGAAATACCCACATGACCATTTAAAAATTGATATTGCAGCAAAATCCCACTTCTGACACCACTTTGGGAAGCTGTGAGGTGTTGGAATTGTACACTATACTTAAGGTGACTTAGATCAAGATTCAGCTTCCACTATGATTACCTTATACATAAGAATTACAAGGCAATCAAACTCATGGCAACAACCAACAATTTATTTTAATATATCAGAAAAATATTAATTAAGATATTTTATTATATTAAACCACTCAGTTCAATAAGGCACAACAAATCCAGTACCAAAATTATTTAATGTATTATCAGAACATGTATTTTCAATGGTGGTTCCACTCCGGTCTCTTCAAAACAATCTCTCACTGAATAAAACCTCAGAACCATGGTTGCCATTTACACAAGTTTCCAAATAATATTTAAAATAAATATAATATAAAATACATTTACAATAAAATAAAACATTTAGTTTTAAGAAAATTCTGGAGATGATTCATATATATATATATATATATATATATATATATATATATATATATATATATATATATATATATATATATATATATATATATATATATATATATATATATATATATATATATATATATATATATATATATATATAGATATCTTTTCCAGAAATGGTTTTCCGTTTGGAAGAACTTTGTGGAATTCAAATTGCCATTGAACTTGCAAACAAATTAGAATTCATAAAGGAAATTTTAAGACTGCCAAATCTTGATTTTGATCGTAGTTTGTGGTATGATGGAAACAAATCGTTGTTTAAAAATATGGAGAAGAAAGTATTAAATGAATTAAAGAAATTACCTTTTGGATTGAGAAAAAAAATACCAATACTTGTAGTTCTTTTTTGTCTAACTCGGTCTATAGAATGGGCAAAATTTTGTAAGAAAGAGTTTGATTTGCGCTTAGATTATAGTTGTTCCTTCCTCAGAAGTTCTTTCTTTACCTCAAAAGGAATACTTAATGAAGAAAAGGCTGCAAGAGAGATTTTAAAGGACACTGAATTAAGCCCTTCCCTTAAATTTTGTATAGCTTGTCATTACTGTTTGTCTGATGTTATTCCTGTTTTATGGGAGCAATTACCAGAAGACAAGAAACCCAAAATTAAAAATAAGGTACTTAAAAATGGTTTTTGTATCGATGGGCGCAATGAGATGGCCGATTTATGGTCTTATTTTTTGTTGGGAGAACTTCAAATTTATAATGAAAAATGCGGATGACAGTTTTCCATTATACAAATTTAAGAAGACTTTCGCCAATGAGTCATATAGAAATTGCAGTGATGTGGCATTCAAAAAGTGCTTTGAAGAATTGAATGAGACAGAAAAAGAGGAGGCTCTGATTTTTACTAGAGATAAGTTTGAGTGACTTAATGTGTGATAATGGAATCCTTTGGTAGACTCAAAAATAAGTATTTGCTTCCTCTTCAGTTATTTTTACCATTTCAGAAATATCTTGAAATGGTAATATTTTTGCTTCACCATTTAGATCAGAGGCAGTTGAAGGTGTTCTTCGAGCCACTTTTGTTGCATTATGTATTGTTCCATTCATTAAGTTGGCCTTATCAACACATTGTTTATGGGTATAGTGAGTCAATTTTGGGAAGTGTTACCGAAAACTGGATTTTGTTTACTTATCTACAGGATAGTGAGTTTAATGAAAAATAAATTATCTCGTAAGTTATGTGATTATCATAACATTTTGAGAGATTTTTGGATTCAAAGTTCTCTATCTTTAAAAAGGTTTTTCTTCCACTTTGAAGGAATAGATAAAACATTTATGATTAGTATTTTTTCTGTCTTTTACTCAGATTTTGAATGGTTAGATTGCTCGTACGTAATATGTGAGTTTTTTGAATCTCCATTTACCATTGAAGATGAAAAAATTATACGAATGATTTTTGAAAGTGCAACCTTGGAAGAGAAATCGAATATTGTAAGGTTACAAGGGTATAGGATAGCTGAAATATCCTTTAAGGCTTGTGATCTAAGAAGAATTGATTTGTTTATCGAATGTTGTGTACCAAAAGAAAGAATTTAAAAGTTTCAAAAAGGAACTATTTAATGATAGGGATGTAAAGTTTGTTTTATTTTCTTTAGTTCTTGACAATAAGGGGAAAAAGTTTCAAAAGATTCTGAATTGGGTTTTTTCTGCTGAAGAGGTAAAAGAATGGTTAAAAAATTTTATATTATATGTGTCGGCAAGAGTTTGAAATTTCAGTTTGTACTCTCGTAAAATAAAATATGTTGATAAGAGTTTGGAATGGGCTCTGTCTTCAAATGAAATTCAAAATTTAAAAAAAGTTTAGTTTTAGATTAGAAAACTTTGCGCGGCATTTGATATACTCATTATCAATAGTGGATTTTAAAGAAATTGATTTCTTTTTGGATTGGATTTTTTCTTCAGAAGTAGAACTAGTAAAATTTAAAAAAGATTTGGCATTTGAAATGGTACATCAAATGGGTGAGTTTTCTATTGATTTAAGTTTACATGAAAGAATCATTAAATGGAGCGCTCTCTCTAAAGAAGAAAGTAAACATGAAAGAATCATTAAATGGAGCGCTCTCTTTCAAGAAGAAAGTAAAGATTTCAGAAGACAGCTTGCATTTAGTGAGAAAGTGATTGAATACTACAGTAAGCTTGTTGCACAAAGACAATTATATGAAGTAGATGCATTCAATGCATTCATTCAATGGGCAGAACTGACAGAAACGGAAGTGAAAAACTTTATAAAACTTTTATATTTAATGTAGAAGGAAAAATATTTTCTTCCTGTGTTTCTCATATCAAATGGTAAAGGAGTTTTGTCAAGAAATTGGACCCTATTTTCAAAAGAGGAAGTTAGGGAGTTTTATTCTCTTTTGACAAAGGAACTTGATCTCTATACTCAGACTACTGAAAAAAATACCAAATTAAATGATATAAAAATTTTTCAATGGGTTTCCCTCTTCTGAGGAGGAAATAAAAAGACACAAAGAAGATTTACTGTTTAAAAGCCTTATTAACCTTATTGAATATTTTGTAATGGAAAACAGGTGGGATGAAATGGAAGAACTTTTTAGGTTGGTGTTTCTCCTCCAAAACAGAAATTATTGAATTCAAGAAAAAGATTCCCTTAAAGATAAATGACATATGTTAGAATTTAATTTTAAGTCAGAGATACGATGATGTTGACAAATTCTATACTTGGACAGGTGTTCACAACAGCTTAAAAAAGGAATTACTAAAAAATGCCATATTTGACAGTCGTATTTACCAAATTGTCTTGGAGGGGTTTTTCAGTGTTAGTAATGGAAAAATTGAGGGATTATTAAACTTTTTGTCCGCAAATGACTTATCGAACGAATGGGAAGAAAGGGATTTAATATGGCATTATAAGCTTTAAATAGAAGTAATTTTTCCAATGTCAATTGAAGAAATGCAAACTTTTTTATAAACTTGTTTGACGAACTCAACAACATATTGAAAGTCCGACTGAAAATGAAACTTGAATCTTCTCTTCAAATTAATTCAAAAAAAAAAAAAAGAATTTTTTTTTTTTTTTTTTTTTTGCATTCTCTCATTTTTGTTTTGAATTGTTTTAATTAAAAACTTACATTTTGTTTCATGTTTTTTTTTTTTCTTTCTTCTTAATTGCAAAAGGATAAAAATCCTCAAGAGTTCAATGGTTAAAATTTCTTAATTTTTAATTAATTTTCTATTAAAAAATTCACATTTTCTTATTTGACTTTATAATAAAAAGTATTCTCAGTTGTAATAAAATTTGTCACTTACAGTTGTCATGGTTTTTTAGGTTTTATACACTTATATATATATATATATATATATATATATATATATATATATATATATATATATATATATATATATATATATATATATATATATATATATATATATATATATATATATATATAGGGATGGAATGAAGTATCGGTATCGGTAAAAAATTTTTGGACAAGAGTAAAGTATCGGTAGTAGTATCGGCATTTTTTTTAGGTATCGGTATCGGTAAAAATTTTGGTATCGCTCCATCCCTATATATATATATATATATATATATATATATATATATATATATATATATATATATATATATATATATAATATATATATATATATATATATATATATATATATATATATATATATATATATATATATATAAAAGTCTGCTGGAGGAGGATTCGAAACGAGACTTCTAAGATGGTAAGTCAAAGCACTACCAGCTGAGCCATGACAGTTCAAATGGAGATCACAATGAGAAGACTCATGAAATGCACCTTACGCAGACTAACTCAAAGGATCCCTTACGAGTGCACTCAGACTCTGAGTTAACAGGTCAGTGCAG
Organism: Armadillidium nasatum; assembly: GCA_009176605.1. Lineage (NCBI taxonomy): Eukaryota > Metazoa > Arthropoda > Malacostraca > Isopoda > Armadillidiidae > Armadillidium > Armadillidium nasatum. Next base: position 20,407 of record SEYY01017687.1, read on the forward strand.
TCGAGGGGATTCTTTGAGTTAGTCTGCATGAGTTGTATTTCATGAGCCTTCTCATTGTGATCTCCTTTTGAACTGTCATGGCTCAGTTGGTAGCGCTTTGACTTACCATCTTAGAGGTTGTGGTTTCAAATACTCGTTCAGTAGATGTGAATTTTACATAAAAATCTATTGCGAATAGGTGGTGTAATATACCTACTAATATATACTATATATATATATATATATATATATATATATATATATATATATATATATATATATATATATATATATATATATATATATATATATATATATATATATATATATATATATATATATATATATATATATATATATATATATCAAACCAATACCCCCATCTGCACCTGGTGCAGATGGGGGTTTTGGTTTTGGTTTGGCTTATTTGTAATTTATATTTGTAGTGTTGGAGGTTTGGGCGATTGTTTTGGAGATGTTAGGGGTGTGTGTGTGTGTGTTGAGAATGTTGTTGGGTTTGCGCTGCCTTAGATAGGTGTCTGTAAGGGTGGTGTGGATATGTTTGAATGTGGGAGACATTGTTAGGGGGGAGGGATATTGTTGAGGATAAGTTTGTAGAAATGTGCGGGATATGATGGAGGTTGTTTTAGTCTGTGTCTGTTTGGGTTTGAGAGGGTGGTAGTATTTTAGAGTAGAATTGTGTATCTGTCATTTTTAGTGTGAAGTTATGGGAAGGATTTTGGTTTCATTTTGTAGGTGGTGTTGTGGGGTAGTTGACGTGCATCTAGTTATTATTCTGAGTTAGTTATTATTTGTTCTTTGTGATTTGTAGTTTGTTTTGTTTGGAAAGTAATGGGTGCCGTAAAGGGGCTAAGTAACTGAGGATGGGACGTATGAGTTGTTTGTATGTTGTGATAGCTATGTGTTGATAATTGTGTATGTTTGCATTGGCTATGATTTTTAGTGTATTTAATTTTCGGTTTGCGGATGAAGTGATATTTTGTATGTGTTTTGAGAATGTAAGGTAAGGATCTAATGTTATTCCCAGAATCTTTGGGTATTTGTTTATGGGGATAAGTGTTCTGTTTAGTCGGACTTGGGGGTGTGAAGATGATAATTGACGGTCAGTTGTAATGAGTGTTATTGAGGATTTGCTGGGGGAAGCAGTCATTCTGTTTGTTGTTAGCCATTCTTGTTTTTGGTTGATGTATTCTTGTTAAATGGATGGCGGTATCAAGGTTTTGGTAAGTTGTTGCAACGGTGATGTCTGCATATGTTGTGATATTTGTGTGCAAGAACTGAGGTGTTGGTAGGTTGGACTTGAGAAAATTAAATATATTTAGACTTTGGTAAAGCTTTTCATGAGGTACCCCATGAAAGGCTGAAATAAAAGTTGTCATAGTGTGATATAGGTGGAGTGGTGCACAATTGGATTAAAAACTTGTTTAAGAACAGAAGGCAGTTTGTGCTATTGAATGGAAATAAGTCGTTATGGGAAACAGTGAAGAGTGGGGTCCCACAGGGTTCTCTGTTGGGACCACTATTGTCTCTCATATATATAAATAATTTAGATAGAGGTCTTAAATGTAAAGTTTCTAAGTTTGCAGATGATACCAAAGTGGTCACCTTAGTAAGGAATAATGATGATGTATAAAGTGTTTCAAAGTGATCTAGATAAACTCCTTGGATGGGCAGATAAGTGGCAGATGAATTTTAAATATAAAAAATGCAAAGTTCTTCATGTAAGTTACTCAAAATGAAAGATTTAATTATGATATGAATTGGGATTGACTTAAGACTGGACCAAGAAAAGGATTTAGGTGTGATTATTAGCAGTAATCTGAAAGTGGGTGATCAGTGTTTGCAAGCATGGAATAGAGCTTATAAGATGTTAGGGATAATAAATAGCAGTGTAGTTTACAAGAGCAAAGAGGTTATAAGCAAGCTATAATAGTTATGTTAGGCCAGCATTAGAGTATTGTGCACAAGTTTGGGCTCCATATTTAAGAAAGTACATAGGGTGAAGAGTGTACAACAAGAATAATTTCTGGCTTTGAGAGTAAGCTATAAGGAGAGGTTAAAGGAGCTGGGAATGTTCTCGGTTAAAAGTTTACAAAATACTTGCATCTGACAGTAATGCAGAGATTGAAAAATACACTGTAGTGTACCGTGGAAAAGAAACTAAAGGACATAATAAGAAAATTAAGAAGTCATGCCATCTTGATCTAAGAAAATACTCTTTCAGTAATAGGGTTGTTAATTTTTGGAATAGCTTGCCACAGGAGATTGTTGACTGTGATTCTCGCAGCAATTAAGAGGGGACTAGATAGATATATGAATGGCTTAGGTATCGTATAGTATAACTTGACTAAGCCAAATTGGCGAGTATATATGAATTTTAGACCAGGTTGTGACTAGACCTAACTGGCAGTTTTGTAATGGGTGTTGGCTCATTGCATGTATAATTAGTTATATATACATCAATAGTTCATGCTAAATATACGTATGGGCTTAGTTTTGTTTTTATCTTTTCATGAATGAAAAGGATAGGATAAACCTGTCTTTGTTGCGTGTATTAGTATTAAAATTAGTATTATTTGTTTTGACTGGGACAGTCTCAATAAGCCCGTGTTGACTTCTAACTGTGTCTATATTTCTTATGTTCGAAACTTATTCTTCTTAGGTTAAAACTATGAAGGCATACAGTCTTGATGGTATCTTTCCTGTGGTTCTTAAAATTTGTGCTTTTGATCTTGTGCCCTGCCTTGGTAAGCTATTTCATCTCTGTCTCTCTACTTTGACCTTCCCTTCTTGCTGGAAATGCCCTCATTCAAGCCATGCTGAATAAGGGGTACCCTTCTCAACCCTCTAACTACCGTTGTATTTCTTTAAACTCTGTTCTTTCTAAAGATTTCTAATATCTACAGCAGGAAGATTTGGTACCATTCTTGCTCTAATTATATATCTGATCTCAGTATGACTTTTCGCAAAGAAAGCTGTTGTAGCGATCTTTTCTTTCTTATCTCTCTAACTCTTGCACTTCATCTTTTCGGTGAATCTCTCTGTTTCCCTAGACGTATCGAAGGTTTTTGATTGTTTCCATCACAAAGTTTTGATTTCTTAACTCTCCTCTTTCGATATCTATCCTTCTCTCTTGATTTAATTTCTGGTCATTCCATAGGTGTTGTCGACCAGCATCGTTCATCCTTTAAATCTGTAAAAGTGTTATTCAGGGTTCTCACTCTGTTGCCATCTCTTTCTCTACTTCATAATTGGCCTATTACCTCATCACCTATTCACTACCATGCTAACGACTCCACCCTTTAATATTTCTTTTTTCATTTTGAAAGGAGGGTGGCCCTGCAGTAGCTCTGATCTTTCTAAAATTTCTAATTAGAGCATATAAAACATGGATTTTCACTGCCTCAAAATTTTGTTCCTCTATCTTTCTACTTTAAGCAACCTTCCATTCTACAACTAAATTCATTTGTACTGTTTTTTTATCTCCTAATATTACTGACCATCCTAAATTCTTCGACTATTTAAACTTCAAAATAGAGCACATTCTCTCCTCTCCTTTTCCAGAAATCATCATATTAGGTGATTTCAATGTTCACCACCACCTATGGCTGTATCATGACTCATGATACAGCTGGTGAACATGACTTCCATTTCGCTATCCAAAACGACCTTGAGCAGTTGGTGCAGCTCTCTACTAGTATCCCTTATCGTCTTGGAGATGAACCCAACATTTTAGACCTTTTCCTAATTTTTAATCCTTCTCCTTATACTGTTAACCTTTCCTTCTCTGGGCTCTTCCGATCATCATCTTATCTCTGTATCCTCTTCTATCTCTTCAGTCTTCCACAGGAAAGACCCCTTCTATTGAAAGGTAACGTTTGTTGCATTTCGGTTCCGCAAGTTGGTCGGACTTGCGGTCGTACTTTGATTTCACGTGGAATGATTATTGCTTTCGTGGGAGGGTTCTCTCAGAGAGTGCTGAACTCATTACCGATGTGATTATCTCTGGCATCAAGACGTACAGTTGTGAACAGAAGTTCGTTCCTATTAAGCTGGAAATAAATATTTATATAAAATGGAGATCATCTCATATCAGCCAATCACAGTCAATTAAGCCCCTCTCAATGTTTTTATTTTCATTTTATTCAAAATAGAGCTTTTATGAAATGATCTCCATTTTATATAAATATTTATTTCCAGCTTAATAGAACGAAACTTCTGTTCACGACTGTACATTCCATTTTTTCTCTTCTACAAAACTAAACAAACCTTGGTTTAATTCTGCTTGTTCTAGCACTATCCACCGCAGGGATGCTGCCTTCAGGGATTACCGTCGTCTTCAAGCTCCACAAACTCACGCAACTTATATTTCATCCTGGAATCGTGCAAAATCTATCCTTCATAACACTAAAAACTTCTCTCCATAGAAAATGCAATAATCTTTCTGGTTTCTCTTCCCCATGCTCTACTGTCATTTTGCAAAAAATGTCAACTCTATCTTTGCTTCTTCCCCTTTCCCTCTTTTATTGTCTTTCGTCGGCACAACTGTTGTTTTACCTTCCTCTAAAGCT
>SEYY01017689.1:0-2500 GCA_009176605.1 Armadillidium nasatum
TAGCTAAATGTAACATCTGCAGTCAGAAAATTAGAAAATTTGTGTCCAAATAACTTTCAAACCGTTATAGACTCTGAAAAATGCTCGAAATCAACTCAGAACTTTGTAAAAAAAATGCATATACCCTGAAAATTTCAGCTCAATCAATCAAATAAAAAAAAATATTTCAAACAAAATATAAGAAAATTAAGATTCTTCTTCTTGCTTTTTAAAAATTTTCTCTTTTTTTCTGTTTCTTTTGACCGCTCCTTTTCTGCTAGGGAATCTTCATCTTTGTGTTTTGATTTTTGATACCCCATAAGATTTAGTTGAAAATTTTTTACTTGTAGCACCCGGAGGTCCTCTTCTAATTTTCTGACTGCAGATGTTACATTTAGCTATTTCGAGCCTATCCTGAAACATTGTAAAGTACTCCCATACTGCTGAAGCTGATCTTTTAACTATATTGACTGAAAGTATGAACAAAATAATAATTTTGAAATAATGTAGCTAATTGATACAAGTTTGATACATAGCAATAAAATAACAATGATATGTATAAATACAGGTTATATTGATAATTTTATATCTTACATTTTTTCAAACTTTACATTAGTGTCTTACCTATGTAAAGCTGTTAAATCACTATTATGAATAAAAAAAAATTTTTTTTTTTTTTTAATTTTTGTACTTTTTATTATTCAAAATCCGTAATTTTCTGAATTTTTTTCAGAGAAAATGCTATAATCATTAATATAAATGAATGTTGGCTTTTCTACGCCTTTCTTATAATTAAATAAACCTCAATTAAATTTATATCTAATTTTTTTTAAAGTAAAATTTCAATGCTTTTGACCTCTATACAAATTTTAGGCAACCCAGGCCAGAACCCCGGCCCCGGCCCCGGCCAAATTCCAGCCCCGGTCGGTCACTATCTGTAGCTAATACTTCCTCTGAAAAGGCTAATCTCTTCGGCCTCCTTTTTCACCTAATTCCACACTGTTCTATTTTGGCATCCCTATTACTACTATTCTCAGGTGTCTCATGTCTCTACCTGTGATTACTCATGATCGGGTGCATGGGATCCTGAACTATATGAACGTCAAGAAAGCCAGTGTCTTGGATGGCATTCCCCTTCTTGTTTTGAGGGAGTGTGCTTCCGAGTTAGCGCCTGTCCTCGTACAACTCTACTCTCTATGTCTTAATACCAATACTTTTCCTCATTGCTGGAAGCGCGCATATGTTCAGCCAATCCCGAAAAAAGATAGCCGCTCTGACATTTCTAACTATCGACTCTGACGTGTTCTGTCTAAAATTTTTGAAACTCTTCAACTCTCATTTCATGAATCCTTTGGAGTCTCATTCTCTTCTCTTATAGCATCAGTATGTCTCTCGACGCTGTAGGTCTACTGGTGACATACTTTCCTATCTTACTGATCTATGGTCTTCTGCCCTTAGAGATTTCGGGAAGTTTTGCGTAGTGGAGCTTGACAAATTCAAGGCTTTTGACCGGGTATGGCATGCGTCTCTACTCTCCAGGCTCCCTTCCTTTGAGTTTCCTCCTTCTCTTTGGATACTTTTGTCGTTTTCTCTCGACGTTCCATCTCGGCACTTGTACATGGAGCAACCTCTTCCTTTCTGTCATATTTTTTTGTTACTTTTTAGTAGTAAGTTTATAACTAATAAGGTTTTAACTTAATAAGTAATAACTTGTTACTTACCTGATAAACGATTCATCAGCATTATTTGTCCAAATGTCTGCTATGAATCTTACATTCCTCGCTTCAATAATTCTCTCTACAATGTTGGTCAAAACTTTAGAATGAATTTCAGGAATAATATTAATTTCTTTCTCTCTCTCTCTCATATATATATATATATATATATATATATATATATATATATATATATATATATATATATATATATATATATATATATATATATATATATATATATATATATATATATATATATATATATATTATATACATATATATATATATATATATATATATATATATATATATATATATATATATATATATATATATATATATATATATATATATATATATATATATATATATATATATATAGATATAGAGAGAGAGAGAGAGAGAGAGAGAGAGAAATACTTTCTGGAGGGCAGTTCCTAATTAGGTTTGAGCAGTTTTATAAATCTAGTGAAAGCAATATCTTCAACAATCAAAAAAAAGTCTGTGAATCAATCGCTATCATTTCACCAATAGCAATGTGAATTTGGGGCTTGAGGATTCTTTATATCCAAAATCTTTTTACGTTCATATGTTTCTTCTAAATTTTTTTGAGAATGTGAACTGATTGTATTGATGCTTTACAATCAACTTTTATCGTTTTTGTTATTGTAATAATTCATAGTGGTCTTCTGTTTTGTTTGAGCTCTCTCTTCTGCAATTAATCTTCCTTCTTGCTCTAACTACCCTTGATGTTGAGTCTTGAGATGTTTTTTTCATATTGGTTGGAGTAAATGTTTTTTTTT
>SEYY01017689.1:7500-22500 GCA_009176605.1 Armadillidium nasatum
GAGTGAGAAAAGAAAGAAAGCTCCCTCCTCATAGAATAAGATCCCCCCAATATAGCTGCTTTGCATGAGTTTCGAGCCAATAATATGTGATTGTGAGCAAGAGAGAGAATGCAAACGAAGTCCTCTGACCAATTCCAACAGTAACAATTACATTCTTAAGAGAAAAACAAAACCTTTTTACAAAATGTTACATTGGCAGATGATTTACAAAATGTTATATTGGTAGATAATTTACTACTCCAGAACTTTCACTATCTGAAAAATACAATATATATTTGTATGTAATTGTCACAAAACAACAAAGGAATGAAAAAAAATACATAACATATACAAAAAAAATAAAAAATAAAAATAAAAATCCTAGAAAGTAATTCAGAAGGGTTAAAGAACCAACATATATAAATAATAAAAAAAAAAAAAAAAAAAAAAAAAAAAAAAAAAAAAAAAAAAAAAAAAAAAAAAAAAAAAAAAAATGTAAATAAAAAAAAAAAAACAAATCTCAAAATCAGACATTTTGGAAAACATTAATAAAAGAATAATTTTGTATGGAATGCATTAGTGATGTTTCCACATATATTCTAATGGCTTTTCTAAGACATTAATATATTCTGGGACAGGACCATGAGAACGAGTTCTATACCCAATTGCAGTGCTAATAGTGGTAGTTACCATGGTCTCAACAACTCTGGTTCGCATTTCGTTTTCGGGGGACCTGAGATTATATAATGAAGAATCTCTTCCAAGGATATCCCGAACATCACGAGTATTCACCCTGCCTGTGGTGAAGCCTTCAAAATCTGCTCCACTTGAGGGCTCTGAACCTTGTGTATTCTCGATTGTGGAACTATCATTAACAACAATTGATCCCTCAGTAACCTGACATAGGGCCTGAAGATGTGAAAGATCAGCTGACATGCGACAACTATTAAGTGAAGAGCTCAACCTTGATTCAGATTCCTTTTCACCTGGCAAATTCAAACCAAATTCTACATCACTTTCATCCCTCACCAGATTTTGACCCAAATATGTTTCAACAGAATGACAACTGGAAACCACACATGTTGCGTCTACTGGTGTAATTGTGGGTGTAATGTTCATGTTCTTAAAAGGTGGTGTGTGGGATGTACCTAGGCTACTAACAGTTGGAGTTTTGGCACTGGTAATGCTAATATTACAATATTCTCTTGTAAAACCCAAATATTCATTTAAAGATAATGTTGAATTAACTTCAAAACCTAAAAAATCGCTTTCTTCACATTCAGTTTCCAATGAATTGAAAATCTCTGGCTCAGCAGCGTGATTATCTTCAATGTCCATGATTTCTATCTCTTCATCCATTCTTACTTCATCAGTAGTCTGATGATCATCATCCACCTCTTCTGAGGAAAGTAATTGCTTGAAATGGGGATTATCTCGTAAGTAACGAGGAACTTCTATCCATGGACGTAGTTGTGAATAGTGAGCACGAATCTCTGAGTGTGGTTTATTTACCCTAGAGATTACATAAGTAAGATCATTGTCATGAGCTTGACGAATAGTAAATGGTCCCACATAGCGCGATTTGAATTTGTTTATGACCAGGTTACCTGGCATGTGAACTTTATATGCAACTTTGTCCCCTTCACGATATGGGGAGAAGTGTTTAGATGGTTCCCGCCAGAACTGTTGTAAACATGGGTTCCTTTTGAAAGAATGTGGGTTTTTCAGTAGGATATCTGATGGAGTGGCATCAATGGCTGAATGCCAAGTGTTATTGTATAAAATAACTGCTTGAGGCAACTGGTTATCCCATGATGATGGGTTATCTTGAGCCAAAGTCCTTAATATCTGTAACAGTGTACGATTGACACGTTCTGTGACTCCATTACATTGTGGCATGTGACTTGATATCACCACATGTTCAATACCAAATTCATGTAATACTTCTTCAAATGGTTCACCCATAAATTCTAACCCACGATCACTTAAGAGACGATCAGGAATGTAGGTTAAGAAAGGTAAGATCTTGTGTTTGAATGCATTTGCGACCACTTGACTGGTTTTATTGACCAGAGGCACTACATTGATAAATTTAGAAAAGTGGTCAATGGCAACAAGACAATAGCCATTATTTCTGCTGGTGCGCGGCAATTGCAACAGATCAACTGCCAGTAACTCATATGGAAAAGAAGAACTAATCTTCAACATAGGGGGTCTGGCAATATTCGTACCTGTCTTAGACACTTGACAGTGTGGACAAGATCTACAAATGTCTGAGACTATTTGATTCACTCGGGGATTCCAAAGTTCCTCATATATAAGAGACAATAACTTGTTTCTACCTAGATGTCCATAATCAATGTGGAACTGCGTTGCTAGAGAAACCATATATGAGAATGGGACAATGAATTTATCCTCATTTTTATGTTTAACCAACAACAACCCCTCGGAAAAGTGAATATGTTCAGCAACCAACTTGAATGCAGTCAAGTTCTTAGGCCACTGTTTCTTTGGCAATTTATTGACAACTACTCTGGATAAACTTTTTAAAACCCTATCTGTTTGCTGTTTATGTTTAAGAGTGTCTATGTCTACTGAAGAGTTCTGTAATAGTGTGCTATGTATTTGTAAATTGGATGTTTTAGAATGTATTCTAACTAAATTAATTGAGACTATATCGCTTGAGGAATTAACGTTTTCTTCTGGAATTAGCAAATTGTAATGAATTCCTGACACACAAGATAAATGGCATGTGTCCGTAAAACCCTCCCCATATACCAGTGGTTTAGCACTAGTATAATAAACTAAAGTTTTGCAATGCATAAGATTTGCGAATGCTTGAATTATTTCTGGGATTGGTACTTGACCTGAGTGTGCCATCAATCTGAGTCTCTTCAACAGATTTCTTCCATGAAGATTATACTTGCGCGGGTCTTTAATTAGTTCCTCAACTAACCTCTCTCTCATTTCAACATGAGACCCTTCTGACCCTTCCAACCAGAATGCAAAACATTGAAATAAAGAATCTCCACCTCCCGGAAAAGTTATTTGCTTAAAACCCTGGGGAATATAACTTTTTTCGAAATTTCCCTCAGTCATCACGTCTAAAGGCTCTGATTCAATTACCGGTACAGGAGAGCGGGATAAAGCATCTGCGAGAATATTTTTCCGACCACTGATGTGGCGAATTTGAAAATTATATTCGGAAAGTTCCTCTAACGTTCGCGCAATACGTCCATCTGCAGTTGACATATTGTGAAGGTATTGTAATGGCTCATGATCACTGTATATGATAAATTCCTTTTCATTACAAAGGAATGGTCGTAACGCTTTAACGGCCCATCGTAGGGCAGCTAGCTCGCGTTCCACTGTAGAATACTTCCGTTGTGCATCAGAGAATGTCATAGAAATAAACGCAATGGGCCGACTATCATCTCCCTGTTGTTGCGACAACACCGCCCCTGATCCAATATCTGACGCGTCAACGAACAATTCTAATGGTGGGGAGTTAAGACTATAATTTGGGAATGCCAGTAACGTTGGATCAACTAATGATGATTTAAGTTTTTCAAATGCTTCTTGACATTCCTCAGTCCATCGTACAGTACGACCACCAGTTTGACATGATAACGGTTTAGCGATTGAAGAGCAATGTGGAATATGGCGTCGATAGAAATTAACCATTCCCAAAAACTGCCTGAGTTGTTTGACTGTACTTGGTATAGGAAAGTCAAGTACGCCAGAGAGGTTCTTTTCAAGAGGAAGAATACCTCTATTATCAATTTGATGTCCGAGAAAATCTACAGATTCTCGGCATAACTTTGTTTTACTGGGTTTTAACTTGAACCCATTGGCATTGAGAGCACGTAATACTTTTTCCAAGGAGAGAATATGTTGTTCGAAAGTGCTGGACCGAATAATTACATCGTCCAGGTATGCCATGACCTCAGACCATGGAATACCCGACAAGGCCATCATCATACCTCTTTGAAAAGTGGCTGGCCCGCCTTTCACTCCAAAAGGCATGCGAAGGAATTCATAATGTGACAGAGGCGGTAGAGAAGGCTGTTTTTTCTATACTACCCTCTGCCATCTCAATTTGATAGTATCCACGCACCAAATCAATGGTGGTGAAAAATCGAGCACCTGCCATGTTGTAAATGGAGTCGATTAAGTTAGGCAAGGGAAATGCATCTCCCTTAGTATGCTTATTAAGGGCACGGTAATCCACACACAGACGCAAACTACCGTCCTTTTTCCTTACAGGGACTACTGGAGCCGAATATGGAGAATGGCTTTTCCGAATAATTCCCCCTTCTTCGAGCTCACAACACTGGCGCTCGATCTCTTGAGCTAACGGTCCTTGAAACCTCCGAACAGGTACATGAATGGGCCTGTCTGATGTAAGCTCAATGTGATGCTGGACATTGTGAGCAAGCCCAACATCATCATCTCCAGTACTGAGGACTGAAGAATATTTCTGAAGAAGATTTACAAGTTGTTCTTTTTGGGAATCTTCCACTTGGATATCGGAAAACTTGGAACTCTTCCATAATTCTATCTCGAGTCCAATAATCATTATGCATAGAAGCATCTTCCGGTTCACCGGGTAGAATATTAAAGATTGAAATGTCAGTGGTCTCTGTAATAGGAAAAGCAGATCCCACTGGGAACCCTTTAGGTATGAATCTAGGTGATTCACTACCATTGTAAATAGCCACAACTGAAGAATCGCCTTCTCTGAGTATTCCTGGTAACACATGAAAGTTCTCCTCACACAGCCCTTCTAGATAGAAGTTCTGGAGAGAATATGTAAAATTACACAGATTTATAGAAATAAATCCGCATTGATGTGGTCCTACTTCAAGATTTTCGGTAGTTCTAGGTTCAATTGTGGTGTTACTTTTGGTAGGATCAGAAGCTACAACAAGAAATTTATCTTCATCCCTTAATAATAATTGATATGTTGACATATCTGGAAGAAGACTGTTTGCTCGTAAAAGAGGAACACCCAGTACCAGTGAATGTTCCAGGAATTCAGATGGGACAACATAGAATTCGGTCTCAGTGGTACTGAAACCACTACGGAAATGAAGACTTAGGATAACAAAATGTGAAATTTTAATGGCAGTATGACCAATGCCAGTAATAGTTCGAATAGTCGATGGGTGTTTGTGAACACCTTTTAACTCATCTACTACCGAAGACTTAATGAGACTTACACACGCCCCATTATCGACTAAGCAATCGTAAACCTTGTCCGAATATCCCTCGAGGGTGACATCCACATATAAGGGTTGACTGTCAGCCCGATTAAATAGGATTTGAATATTTTCGGGGTTCGCAATTGGGTTTTGGGTCACTAAATTAGAATTGGAGCCGCCATCACTAATCTCCTCCGCAGCCTGACCCATGGCTACGGAGTTGCTTAGTTTAAAGCTGGGGTTCCACTACAATCACCTGCTGAATGAGTGCCACCACATGTGTTGCATGTGTTGTTTACTGCACCCCACTGATTATTCCGCTGCGGCAATGGACCTTCTCGATCCTTAGGCCGAGGACTTCCGCGGCTGGGACAATCTTTCCCCAGATGTCCAGCTGAGCAATAAGGGCATTTCATTGTGGGTGCTTGAGCCATTTCCAAGGACCGATTTGACTGCCTTTGCTTTATTTGTGGACAGTCAATAGTAGAATGCCCTTGTTGTTTACAGTATGGGCACACATTATTATAGCCGTAGCAGTCACTCAATGTATGATTATTTTTTCCACAATGTGTGCAGAAAAAGGATGAATTAGATGAATTTTTACCAGTCTTTGGAGATGAATTGCCATAGCCATGGTTATTTCTATGTGATGCGCGATTATTGGTTGACTTGGGTGGTGTGGTTGGCACTGACTCTACTACAGCTCTAGCAAAGTTATTTGGCTTCTTGGCATATCTTTTAACCACCTCACTCCAGGCATCGCTCTTTTGTTGTGAGGCCTTAACCTGAGAAATGGTGATTACCTCAGGTTCTTCGATTTGTTCGGCAGACAGCTCATTACAATGTTGATTTGCCAGTCTGACTATCTGATCAAATTGCAATTTTTGACCAGTTGCACCCTCATGATTGAGTATGTAATCGTGCATTCGCTGTTCCACTACTGCCGGTAAATTATATAAGAATGCCTGACGTAAATTGTCATGGGTACGCATGGGAACACCAGGGTAGGCTCGGTTTGCTAATCGTTCCAACCGGAGTGCGAACATGTTTACACTCTCGCCCGGTTTCCGTTTGGCAAGCATAAACTCTTGCGATGCTTTGTCCTTTCTTACACCAGCCTCATAATCCCACCATTGAAGCAATGCGTCCTTAATAGCAGTATAAGCCATTTCCTCACGAATAATTTGATCGTACAGGTCACTGTAGGTACCCTCAAGGAAGTTTCCGAGAACGATTATCCAGTCTTCGGGTTGGTCTGGATATGTGACCTGGCAATATCTCTCAAACTGTTTAAAGAACGTTCGGAGATTATGTTCCTTAGCAGCATTAAATTTACGTGGGGGTACTGCTTTAGGTTTATATGCCTTAGCTATGATCTGAGTCAACATAGAGACAGATCGTGTGATCATAGCCAGCTGATTTTCAATGGCATCAAGACGATTATCTGAGTTTGGTGGCATAGTTCGACTAGGCAAAGGTCTGGAAGATTCAGACACGGAAGGTGTCATAATAGGAGATGAATAAGTCGAAGCTGGCTGTGTTGACACAGTCAGCGAACTAGAAACCGACGAAATGGGCAAACCTGATGCTATTGTAGCATATCTACTACTCTCTGTTAAGGATGGCAAAGAGAACCGCACGCCCTCGGGTGGTCCGCGAGTTAACCCAGTTGCTGCGAATTTTAGCTCCCGGACCGGCGACGATTCAGCTCTCTCCACATCTGCAAAAGGGAAATGCAACCGCTCTACTGGAGGTCGACTATCCTCCCTATTGAAATCCCTACTTTGATGTTCGCTCTGCCGTTCAGCCCGCAATTCATCCAACTGCCGGTTGGAATTCCCGAGGGCCGAATGTAACCTCTGTAATTCGGCTAATATATACACGTTATCGGGATCTTTTGATGCCACAGGTCGATTATCCGGAACGTGTTCAGCCGCCCGATCCTGTGTGTCCAATTGATCAGACGACTCAGACAAGTCAAGATCCGCGATTGAACCTAACTCTAACATGTCTTGGTTTTGGTAATTTGACATTGTGCTGTATATAATGTGGATATGTTAAGAGTGTAATATGGTTTCCTTTCTAACCCAACACACAAAAGTAACAATCCACCACAACAAAAGGAAGAAGAAAAAAAAATCGCAGAAAAGAATAACTCTGATGATTCTACCAAGGTTTGTCACGAGAGCAACACCCAAGAATGATGAAATCACAAGTATCTGAACAAGAACAAGGCAACCAACAGGAGGATCCTGGCAAGGTCGCCAATTATGTTAAGGGGAGAGACCACCTCTTTTACAACCCTTCAACCCTCTCAATATGAAGACCAAAGACTCGGTAGTCAACAACACTTCCCCCACTGTTACTTTAGTTACACAACAAGATAAGCTAGACACTCAGGTCTGGTTTTAGGATCCTCGTATTACAAGCTTCTCCACCCTTAACGTGGCCTGGGTGAATCAAAGAAGAATTGCCAATGAAACCTCCAATACCTATGACTTTGACTCTCTGTGACTCTACAGATGACTTTACAAAAATTAGAACAAAAAGAGAAAAAAAAAACAAACTACAGGAAAACGCAGGATGCTATCTACTAAATGAAAATACACCCCACTAATATATAAATTTACTGAAATATAAATACACTCAGAAACCATGTACTAATATAAGAAAAATGCGTGAACCAGAATTGTTATGACTCCTAATTACTATCACTATTGCGCCAAAGACTTACAACGAATATTACAAACTTTCTCATATACAAATATAAATATTTGTATATGATTCACTCATTAATTGCAACTTCATACACAAGGATGATTAATTATGTATGGTGCAACTAATGAATACTTATTTTAGAAAACTAATTGCATACACAGATATAAATATCTGTGTAGTGCCCTGTTATACAAATTATGATCTCATATACAAATATAAATATTTGTATATGACTTATTCAATAATTGCAACTTCATACACAAAGATGATTATTTATGTATGGTGCAACTAATGAATATTTATTCACAAACAGTCTAATTGCATACACAGATATAAATATCTGTGTAGTGCTCAATTTTACAAAAGTTCTCTCATATACAAATATAAATATTTGTATATGATTTATTCAATAATTGCAACTTCATACACAAATATGATTATTTATGTATGGTGCAACTAATGAATACTTTTTCAACAAATGAAAATATACAACTAATCCTAATGTTACAGTAGGTAGTTATAGTTATGGTAGGTTATTAATTACAAAAATTTACAAATTCCGGAATGGGTGTACTTAACTTGTCATTTGCCAGAGGAGATCGTTTGCATTCTCTTGCCTGCTCAGTTCTAAATGAGTTTAGATCTATGGCTCGGCTTAGCAAGTAACTGCAAAATCTGAAGTTAGCAATTATCCCAAACAACTTATCTGGCCTAAACATCAGTCAGATTCCCAATCCAATATGAGTTCCAAACTTGTAACTGACTCCACAATTGGTACCTAAAAGGGTATGGTTATTAAGTTAAATGAATCTAAACATTAACCCATCCCAATAGTTATATTCACATGTCTAACCCTCCTATTAATGTAAGGATATGTAATGGTAAACTTACCCTTGCAAGGGAGATGAAATTGACAAATTAAATGAATACTGTCTATCTTCCTGTACTGAATATTTTCTAGTCTTCCCTATTTTAAACTTTAGGGTTTTATAAATTATTTACTATCTGTAAAGGAAAGAAAAGCTGATTTAACATCTGTCAAACATACATCCAAGTCATAACTAAATAATAATTGATATTTAGCTCCCATAAACAAAAAGGAAATGAAGGGGAGTTCTGATTGTAAGTATAGGGTTGGGTGCCCTATTTGCAAATTTCTACAATATATAAAGTTTCAAGATTGAAACTTTTATGGACCTGAAGGAACTGAGGAATAAAATTAAAAGCATGCCTCTCGATCTAAGAAATCTTTCAGTAATAGTTGTTAATTGGAATGACTTGCCACAAGATTGTTGACTGATTCTCTTGTCAAATTTAAAGGGCAGATAGATATATGGATGGTTTGGTATTATATAATATAACTTGACTAAGCCAAATTGGTGGGTATATATGAATTTTTAGATCAACAGATCTAAGCCTAATGGCAGTTTTTTTTGTAGTGGGTGATGGTTCATTGAATATTGCATGTATAATTGGGCTTAGTTTAACTTTTATCTTTGCATGAATGAACTGATAACTAGGGATGAGATAGACCTAGTCTTTTGTGCATATATTAGTATTGTTATTGTTATTATTTGTTTGGACTGGGACAGTCTCGATAGGCCCTTGTGGCTTCTAACTGTCTCTATTTTCCTATGATCCTAATGCTAAGACTATTTATATACTTATCCAGTCCTTCTTTTTAATGTTTCAAGTGAACCACATTCAGCACTTTCCCTTTGTAAACCATTCAAAAAATTAATTACTCTTGCTGATTAGTATTTTCTTATCGAGATTATATTTTTTCTTTTTAATTTTCTTATCAAGTACCTTAGTCTCCTTTCTGTAATCAGCTTTAAAGATTTTATTGAATTCAATATAATTAAAAGATGTTCATATTTTGGAAACTTGTATTAGGCCCTATATCACCTCTAAATTAACTTTCAGTAGAGAATATTCATAACTCCTTCATAACTTTTATTCTCAGAGTCAAAAATCATTCTTTTTATTCTTTGTTATACGCTTTCCAGCATATCCACATTTTTTTTAAAATGAGGAGCCTAAACTTATGCACAATACTGTAACAGTAGCATGACATAGCATTATAGAGTTTATTTATAACTCCTTAATTTTGTAAACATTGTAATTAGTTATATATCTAATATCTTGCTAGCTCTGTTCTCTATTCTTTGCTTCCAAACACTGATTTGTCACTATTAGATTATTTGCTGATAATAACACCTAATTCTTTTTCTTGGTCCGGAGACTAAAGCCAATCTCTATTCATACAGTATAATTGTTAAATCTTTCATTCAAGTAGCCTATATGAAGAATCTTATTTTATAATTAAATTGTTTTGCCATTTATCTGCCCATCCAAGAAGTTTAGATCACTTTGAAGTTTAATACCTATATTCATTATTACTTCTCACAGAGTTAGCCACTTTGGTATCATATGCAAACTTAGAAACTTTAGATTTAAGTCCCTGGTCCAAATCATTTATATATATGAGGAACAGTAGGGTCCGGCATGATCCTGCTTTTCTGGCATGATGTACCCTTCCTAAAACCATGCTGATAGTCATACAGTATTTTATCATAATTCAAATGTTTCTCTATATGATTTTCTAGTAACTTCTCCAGAATTTTTACAACCAGAGATTAAGTTAACTGTGCTATAATTTTCCAAATCTTCCTTACTACCATTCTTTTAAATAAGCATAATGTATACTATTTTCTAGTCCTCTGATATCTCACCAAATGTATTAGATTATTTAAATATCAAATATAATGTCTTTGCAATACTGCTATTACCCACCTTTTGAATTCTACCTTATACTGTACACCATCAGGACCTATTGCTTTGCTTGTGTCAATATGACACAGTAATGAATTAATTTCTTTTAACCTCAAATTCAAACGCTGTAAGAATATTTAGTACATGAATACCAGAACTAAGTCTCTAAACTCTTATCTAATCTTTCCTCAGTAACACTGATCCAAAATGTGCATTGAAAATGTCAACCAGTTCTCTGTCTGAACTACTAAATTTTTGTTACTTTTAATAGGACCAATTACCCTATTCTTACTTTTAAATTTATAAAAGCTAAAATTCTTTTTCTGGACTTAATTGCCAATTCTCTAAATCTACCTCCCTACTACTACACAAGTATTTTAAAACATCTATGGATTTCCTTTCATATCTTTCAATTCCACCAGCTAGATTTTATCTTAACTACCCTAATGGGTTTATTTTTAAAATATACCTCCTGAATATTAGTTAATATTTGCTTGAAGCATTCCTACATAAGGCAATTTTGGTCTTTAAACTCCTTATTTCAGTCTGTATTGTTAATCATATCTCAAAATTTGCTGTAGTCCCCATATCTGAAATCTAAAATCCTTTCCTTACTAACATGAAATTTGGGTTCAGATGGCACATTCAAGTTAAATCTAATTATATTATGATCACTAGCCTCTAAATTCTCCTTGATTCTAACCTCATCCACTATATTTTTATCACATGTTAATACTAAATCTAATAGTGCTTCATATCTTGTAGGTTCATAAACCATCAGATTCAAAAAGTTGTACACAATTTATAAAAACAGGACTTTTTTTTATGGTCCATGCTAATCAAGAAATCCCACTCATGTAAAAATAATTAAAATCTCCCATTATGACTATCTTTTTCTTTATTGTGGCATTCTAGCTCAATTTCTTTCTCCGTTTCTACATCTAATTCTTGACTCTGGGCAGGAAGACTATAAAATGTCCCTACTCTGTATGATTGTTGTGTATAAGGATGTCAACCCACAAAGATACATCATCATGATTACTTTTAAAGTCAACCCTTAACACATATTGAATATTACTTTAAACATAAAGCACTAAACCTCCACCATTCCTTCCTCTATATTGGTAAAAATTAAGAGAATATGTCTTTCATATTCTTGAAAGGTGTCTCTATAAAATGCCTCATTATCTCATGCTTCAGTAATGCAAATCCTATCTAGATTCTCCTCTATGATGTAACTACTCAACTCATCCTTCTTATTTCTAAGGCCTTGAACATTTGTGTAGAAGCATTTGATATTCAACACATTCTTATTACATCATTATTATATGCATATTAATGTTGCCATCATTACAATATTAAACATTCTCTCTTCCAATGTCTTGTGTAAAAGTAAACCTAAATGTGGAACTGATTTTGAGGTTTCATTTGATAGTCAGTTTTTTGTGCCTCTGAGGTTAGTTCTTCCATTAAAGATCTGATCTAACTAGGTTTAAAAATGTAGATTTTGATTCTTTGCAGGCAGAGGCTTTTTTGGTAGTTGATGAAATTATATTTTATACTCATTGTACATTATTAGCTCAGCATTTTCATGTTAATAGAAATGGCAGGAGTAGAATGTAAAGTGATTGTTTTTCATCCTGTTAACTAGAACTAATTTATATGATATTATTTTTGGGAGGCAAAGTTATGAGGTAGTATCTTTTCCTGGTATTAATGATTCTATGAATTTATAGAACCAACAATAAGCATACTTTCCATACATGTCTTCTGAGGATGTTTCAAGGTCTTTGGCAAAACTAAATTTAATTGATTTTATAAAAGCTCTTAGACTTGATTGAGGGATCAGTTAAATCCAGAAAATACTGTAAATCTGGAAGATTTTTGAAATAGACAAAGTCTTTTGAACAAATGCAGTAATTAATAAAAATTAAGTTACATTTTAATACAATAAAATACTTTTGAGGTTAAAGATATCTATAGCCCATAGACTTAATACAGTGCAAGACATTATTTTTGACTCAAGTTAATAACCATTCAAATCAGGAAATATTGCAATATTTGATTTAGCAAAATGTTATTCTAATAAGAATAATATACAAAGGTAAGGAAAAAAAAAAATAGGTTACCAGTTTATACTTTTAGAAAAAAAAAAAAAAAATAAATTCATATATATATATATATATATATATATATATATATATATATATATATATATATATATATATATATATATATATATATATATATATATATATATATATATATATATATATATATATATATATATTTTTTTCAAGGTGACTGACCAGCCTGATGTGTATGAAACAAGCGATCTTCCTGAAAGTGAGCAAGCTTATAGTGAATCCGAATCTGTGGACTCAAACCCTGCTTTTGAGGTTCTTCACATATCTGGAACTGAGTCTTTTGAAAAATTCAAAGGGAAATATGTGAATTGCACTGATATTGACTTCTCTGATAGAATTACAAAATATCCTAGACAAGGCTATAGGACTAAGTATGTTATTTATATATATATATATATATATATATATATATATATATATATATATATATATATATATTATATATATATATATATATATATATATATATTATATATATATATATATATATATATATATTATAGGGACCGATGGGGGCTGGAATTTTGCTGGGATTGCCTAAAATTTGTAAAGAGGTTAAAATTACTGAAATTTTAGGTTAAGAAAATTAGATATAAATTTAATTGAGGTTTATTTAATTATAAGGAAGGAGTAGAATAGCCATCATTCACTTAGATTAATGATTATATGCATTTTCTAAAAAAAAAAAATAAATCAAAATTTGATTTTGTATAATAAAAGTTTAAAATAAGTACAAAAAATTTTTTTTATTTTTTTATTTTTTTTTATTCACAGCAGGTTTACTTAGGTAAGACCCTAGGTTAAAGTTTAAAAAAATGCACGATATAAAATTATCAAAATAACCTCTATTTAAACATATCATAGATATTTTATTGCTGTGTATCAAATTTGTATAATTTGTGTATAAAATTTGTATCATTTAGCTACATCATTTCAAAATTATTATTTTCTTTATACTATCAGTCAATAGGGCTTAAAGATCAACTTCAGCAGTATGGGAGTACTTTACAATGTGTCAGGATAGGCTGGAAATAGTTAAATGGAACATCTGCTGTCAGGAAATTAGAAGAGGATCTCTGGATGCCCAAAGTAAAATAATTTCCAACCAAATCTTATGGGTGCATCTAAAATCAAAACACAAAGATGAACATTTCACTAGCAGAAAAGGAGTGATCAAAAGAAACAGAAAATATATATAAAAAAAAACAAGAAAAAAGTCTTAATTTTCTTATATTTTGTTTGAAATTTCTTTTTATTATTTGACTGATTGAGCTGAATTTTTCATGGTTTATGCATTTTTCCCGAAAGTTTAAGTTGATTTTGATCATCTTTTGAGTCTGTAATGGTTTGAAAATTATTTGGATCCAAAGTTGAAAAAAATGAATAGCTGGGTCAAACCACTGGTTCACATGAGCTGAAGCTTTAACTGAATAATCATAGCCCCAATTTCTTGCATTTGTGGGAACAGATTTTTGATATCACATCTAGAAAAAAGTTATAAGCACTTGAAATTTTTTTTTTTATAAATTAGAAAAAAGTTATTTAAAAAAAAAAAAAAGCTACCTACTAATTTTTTTATTTTGGGATATTATTTAGAGGAAAGACAGAGCTACAACTTTTATTTC
This sequence comes from Armadillidium nasatum, assembly GCA_009176605.1. Classification (NCBI taxonomy): domain Eukaryota; kingdom Metazoa; phylum Arthropoda; class Malacostraca; order Isopoda; family Armadillidiidae; genus Armadillidium; species Armadillidium nasatum. Next base: position 21,949 of record SEYY01017689.1, read on the forward strand.
AGAGCTACAACTTTATTTCGTGCATTATTAAATGCTGTTTGTTTGAAGCAAGATATAGCCTCTCAAACATTAGGAATTTTTGAAATCAAAAATAGACCTTCTTTGAGAGGCATTATCTCGAAACCAACGAATCGCATCAAATAAAGTATAGAGAGGAGTTTGTAGCAACATCCCTCTATACACCCACAAAAATTAAAAATGTTAAAGTTGTAATTTTGTAAAAAAAAATTTTTGTGTCCAAAAAGGGAATTTTTGAAATTTGTTTTTGATAGTATGTCAGTTTTGGGCTTATAAAATTTTTCTAAAACTCTGAGAATAAAAGTCTGTTAGAAAGCTTTTGTAGCCCATAGAATTCTGTAAATACAATCCAAATTTCAAGTCACTCCGAAAAGTGGTTTGGCCCCACCATTCATTTGAAAAAGGGTAAAATTTAAAAAAAAAAAAAAAAACCTTTTTAACCGTTATAGAAAAACGCCAGAAATGGACTATTTTCACCGAGAAATAATTTATATATACTGAAAATTTCAGGAGAATTGAGTGAAATATTAAATT
>SEYY01017693.1:5000-13344 GCA_009176605.1 Armadillidium nasatum
CATACTTCTTGGTGACGTGTTGAAAATGAGAGCGGTTCCCGAACTCATTTTTACTGATGGGAGCTCATCACAGGCAAATATACCAATGAATTTCTTCTGATTCTTAAATACAAATTGAAGTTCTCCTTCATCCATCTTTTATTAATAATTCAAGATAATGTTTCGTACTCTGTCACCTCAACAATCTGTGGATGTTCTAGGTACACAATAACAGATATAGATGTAGTCAGAGCTTTACAGAATGTTAAACTTAACCCTAAGATTCCTTTCCTTACAATATTGAGATGATAACTGTTAGAAGCAGAAAGATCAGGTGTAAGGTCGTAAGCGTACAAGTTACTGTTCCCAATATATGAATTCAAATCGATACCTGTTCCATTATCATTACAGGATACAGTATTCGAAATTAAATCGTAAAATGGGCGCGAACACAGAGAATGTTCGCCATTGTACAGCATTTCATAGTCTTTTCCGTAAGATTGGCCATTCACTTGAAGACTTATACCTCGAAGTCCAAAATGAGTGAATTTAAAAGAGAGATTTCTTATAATGGCCGGAATATGCTTCGTGTTCCACAATCCCTACAATAACTTTCTGAGGCAAGGAGCCATTAGCAATATTCGGGATACTTATGTTTGATAATCCTTGTGTAAAATTAAATATTTTCGTTTCAATTCTCTTATTCGGATATTTTGCAGTAGATTGCATAAGAGATTTTTCTATTTCTAAATGTTTCTGAGGGACCAATTTCACTTTTCTTACGTATAAATAAGCATCCAAAATCTGAAATACAGGTTTCGGTGGTTCTGTTGTCGCGTTAGATGCACTTAATATACCAATTGCAAATGCGGCATTAGATCTTGTAAGTCTTATCCTTGTGTCTACGTTGGGTAATATAAGTCTTTCTTGGGAGAATATGTCCCCATTGATTCTTCCATAGTATTCATAGACATTGTATTTGTTTTTAGCACATTTTAAGTCGATGATTTTCAGCGTCTTTAAAACTATAAAATCCACAAGATTGGAGATGGGACTGTTTTGCATCATCTGAATAATTCAGTAAATGTTCTATATAACTTCTGTATGGATAACTCGCAGATGATGCTCCTAGAGACGTTTCATTTAAAAATACCTCAATTTGGTTAAAACAAGTATACAGAAAATTTGTTTCAGGGAATATGAGATGTTCATCTGCGTCCAGGTAAGTCTGAACCACCTTCAGCATTCACTAACTTTACTTTTAAATATAAAAATACATTTGATGGGTCGAGATACTGGTCTGAGGTTCCAGGAATTAAATTCTAAAGGTACATCAGTGTTCGTAATAGAGTGTACAGGGTTAATACTGATAAAGTTGTTCTCCTCTACGCTAGTCTGCGTAGGGTTTACAGAGAACAGATCTAACTCTGTTTTACAACAGTCTGGACTTGAGGGATGAAGGAAGTGCATCCTGCTTCTGTGAGCAAATGAACAATGACGTATGATGTTACGAAGCATATATATATATATATATATATATATATATATATATATATATATATATATATATATATATATATATATATATATATATATATATATATATATTTATATTATAAAAAAAAATAAGGAAAAAGATACAACGAAATTTTTTTATTATATATATCTTTTATATATATATATATATATATATATATATATATATATATATATATATATATATATATATATATATATATATATATATATATATATATATATATATATATATATATATATATATATATATATATATATATATATATATATATATATATATATATATATATATATATATATATATATATATATTATATATATATATATATATATATATGGTTAAACATAAATCTAGATAGCAAACACATCATTTTCTTTTCTCTTTATTATCTTCTTTTTCTTCTTTTTAATTATTTTTTTCTTCTTCCTAATTCCATTTCCTGACATTTTTTACGTCGTATTTTTAGTTCTACGACGTCCATCATTTCGTGTGAAGTGTCCGCTATACGTCTTTTAAAGGCTCTACGTGGGTTTACTCCTTCCCTGACGTCACGTAGAGTATTTACACCGGTCTTTAACATTTGTTTAGCCACGTACTTGCTCCCTGTTTTAAGTAAAGGCAATGCCCCACGCATTAACTTGGCAAAAAAGCCTCCAAGTCCATATCCTCTCTGCATTTTATACCCCCTAAATACTCTTTCTCCCTCCATTTTATTATTATTTATTACTATTTTTGTTATTATTGTTATTGTTATTATTGCTATATCCATAAATAAATCCAAAAATAAATGGATATGGGTTCCCTTCAACGGTTCTTATATAAATCCTTATAGAGTTCAGGTACGATTTACTTAAGGGTAAATAATGTACTGTGGGAAATGTTATAACTTTCCTTCCCGGAGGTATATGAACCACTCTCAGAAGTGGGGATTTTGTATTTCCGACATACTGGTGATCCACAATGTCGGAATATATATAAGCCATGCCTGGAGCCTCAAACAAATCTGAAGATTTACATATGAGTTGTATAGAGGTTTCAGCATCTGCTTTTACATCGCTACGCTCTAGATATTCTTTTACACTGGGCGTATATATCATTAAAGTATATAATGTAGAACGTATTATTGAATCATTTCCTTTTATATCTTCAAAAGATACATCAGGTACAAAAATACACTTTTCCATCCATGGAGCTTTATGAAAACTAAACAATCTTTTTTCTTTCAGATTAGTTTCCACAACCGATTTTAAAGTTACGAATTCGAATTCCGTATTAGGTATTTTTTTAACTTGAAAAAATAAATCGTTACAAATTCGACTTGATAAAAATTTACTGTTAAAATATCCAAACAGATCACCAAGAGATTCGTATTTTCCTCTTTTTACTGTAAACTCTTCCCAATAAAAATCATCTTTTCCATGCTTTACAATATCCAACCCTTAACACCTTTTATTTTTAATCCTTCTTTAACAAATTTAGCACTTCTAAAAATTACAAAGGCAGAATACCGAGATGATACATTTTCAACATCTACGTCTAAAATCACTTCACATAATCCTATCTCATATCTTTCTCTTTCTATTTGTATGGGAAATATTAACTCTGTAGTAAAGTCTGAAACTTTATTATTCGGATGTAATTCCATAGAAGCTGTTGAAGGCAGCGTTAAATAAAAATGATCTTCACTCTCCATTTTACCAGTATAGAATGATTAATGTTTTCTTACTTCTGACGCTTTTATATAACTGTTAAATTTGTCAGGGTATCCTTTCCATTTTACGAGATACATTTTATTTTTTCCTTTGCCCTTTGACCCTAATATTTTTTCTATTTTATAAGCCTGGTTTGGGTCAAATCGTATTTTCTGCACCTCCTGTTTATAAAACCCCCCCTTTACTGTTTCTCCACTTAAATCTTTAAGATATTATAATTTTAAACCATCTTCTGAAAAATCTTTTATGTTTTCTACTTGAAACACTTCCTGAGACCAGTTTGCTGTATATCCTTTCTTAAACTTGTCTGCGGATCTTGATACACGAACATAATCACCCACTTTAATACCTGTTTTATCTTTAATTTCAATTTCGATATTGTTTAATTCAGGTCTTGTTGATATCATTTCAAGTGGTGTTTTCTTAATTGTACGGTGAAATGAACGGTTATAAGAATATGCCAAGTCATTTAATATGTCTATGTATCTAAATGTATTCATTTTTGTGAAATATCTATGCATTTTTTCTTTGATAGTTGTTGTACACGCTCAACTATTGCAGCTTTATTAACTGAAAATGTCATAATAACCTATGTCATATTTTTCTACAATAGCTTGGAATTCTTTACCCGAAAACTCTGTCCCTTTATCTGTCCACACATAAGCAGGATATCTGTCATCTCCATTAATTATCTCTCTCACAGCTTTAGCTACAGTAGGTCCTTTTATATCTTTTAGAGGCTTCAGCCATAAATACCTAGAATACACATCTATTACAAATAAAATATAACGATACCCTTCATTATATGAACTATAATTAATCATATCTGTTAAGTCTAGCTGCCAAGTATGATCAGTGTCATACACTTCAGTTTTACTGCTCTTAAACTTTTTACGGGCAGGCATATGCAGAGTATAAACATCTTCCCCCGCCAGGTGTTCTTTCAAGTCTTTTTTATTTACTTGAGGGAATTGAGAGGCAAATCTAGTAAGACCTCCAAAACTGTGAGGCTGCTTTACATCATAGTAATATTTCTCTACCATCTCCTTCGGTTCCATCACAAACAATAATGCCTACACAAATGAACAACAAAATTTATATATTATTCAGGTTAAGAAAATAAAGATCATGTATGAAACATTTATTTAAATATAGAGTATATATATATATATATATATATATATATATATATATATATATATATATATATATATATATATATATATATATATATATATATATATATATATATATATATATATATTATATATATATATATATATATATATATATATATATATATATATATATATATAATATATATATATATATATATATATATATATATATATATATATATATATATATATATATATATATATATATACTACATTTTTATCCAACCACGAATCGCTTCAGCTTTTTTTCTCAAGTTTTTGGCTGAAGGGTAGGGGGTGCGGGTGATTTTACTTTTTGATCTCAATGACGCAAAAGAGCTTGAAGGTGATGATATGCTGGGCCGAGGGTTATCCGGAATATTTTCCAGATCAGACAGTCTTTGCTTATTCTGTATTAAACTTTTAGGAAAGTTAATAGTCTGAAGTTCCTGTTTAATCTTTACCCATCCCTTTACAGGTGGCTTCTTCCATTCTCGGGTGAGGTCAGATATCAGGTCAACAATATTTGAACCCTCAACTGGTTCATCATCAATAATAATTTTACCTGATTCGTCCCACAAAAGCTGGTCTATTAAAATATTGTATAATACGATTCCTTTATTTCTAATTCTGACAGGAAGAGTTTGCTCTAATATGCTCTGAAACTTATTCTCTTCTACTTGTTCAGCATTAGGTGGTGTGGCTCTGGTATAGATTTCTCACTGGAATCGTTTAATATGGTATGATAATGCAGATCTTTAAAATCCACTAACGACTGTTTGCCTTTTGATATAAAACACATTTTTCATATACATTCAAATGTTTGAGTTTAGTATTTGAGCTTAACTCCCTTTCATATTTATTTAATTTTTCGATTCTCGGGTCGTATAGACTGTACGGTTGTTGTTGTTGTTGTTGTTGTTGTTGTTGTTGTTGTTGTTGGTGTTGTAGCTGTTCGTGGTGATGTCCATCCGTAGTATATTCCATTTTCTCGTATTCTGTACAAGGCATGACGACAACTTTTTTCATTACTGAGACACTAACTTAGATTATAAGGGTCCAATAACCGAGAAAAGTAAAGGCAAAAACACTCAGGTGCCTTTTAATAGTAACTTCTTTTTATGTTTTATATTTTTTACTTTACGAGCTAGTCTTTTAATGATGTTTCTATGACGACGTAACTTAACTTTCTGTGGCTTATCTAAAGGTATGTTTCCTTTTATTAGGTTTAAACACACCTCGCATACACACTTTGTTAGTTTTTCGTCTTCCATAATTAATGCCTTTTTACTTTTTGGGTCTAGTTTTTTAAATTCCATCATTATAGGTAAATATTTTTTAACTAGTTTGCTCATTGTTCGTCAATATATACAGTTTCTATTTCAGTTGGCAAAATATTGGTGCGTAGAAGTACTCTATACTTGTTCTTTGGATGAAGATCACACAGCAAATAACCATGAGATTTTGATGTTGCCTCTTTATATATTTTAATAAATTCTTTGCGTTTCAATGGAAACATCTGGGAGGCAAGAATATTTAGCTGACTCATATCTCTTCTTTGAGCAAATAAGAACAAATATTGAGTGTTTAAAGAAACATCTCTCATGTAACGGCTTTTGTGGAATATATTCTGGGTAATGAAAAACACAGAAATATTCATATGATGAGAATATACAGTGAATGTCTCAGCTATTTCTTCATTTAATTTATGCATAAGATCATCAAGTACGACAATTTTATGCCCTGGTACGCTCTGAAGCGATTTTATATCATAAACTCCTTCATGAAAATGTATTAAGTCGTTGAACTCTTTAAACTTTTCCAGATAAACGTTATAGCACCAAACAATTTTTGAGGGTACTTCTTCAAAAATGTCTTTGTGTTTTAATATATTTAACATTAAAAATGTTTTACCGCTGCTCGTGGGCCCGGCAACCAGACACGTAGACGGACTACGGAACATAAATTTAGAGATATCCATCCTCCCCAAATTCATGTGTGTTAATGATATATATATATATATATATATATATATATATATATATATATATATATATATATATATATATATATATATATATATATATATATATATATATATATATATATATATATATTATCATGGCTTCGATGTGATTTAAAATAACTAAGTTTTGTTTTAAAATATTCGTAATAATATTGAATAGCATCAAAATACAGGGTATTAAAAACACGAAGTTCATACAAAACATGGAAAGCAAAGGTTGGGGCAGGGGGGGTATGCACCCCCCTTGCCCCCAGTTGATTTCAATGATATCATTGTTTTCCATGTTTTGGGGTCACTAAAATAAGAAAATTAAGAAAATAATTTAAAATATTAAACAAATTCGTTCCTATTTTATTTTAAAAAGAAAAAAACAAAAGTTTTTTGAAATAATATTTAATGTTTTTTAAAAATTATTCGTTTAAATTGTAATAATATTGCCATGAAAACATGGAAAACATGGAAAGCAAAGGTGGGGGCAGAGGGCTCTGCGCCCCCTGCCCCACCTTTCATTTCAATGATATCATTGTTTTCCATGTTTTGGGGTCACTAAAATAAGAAAAATTAAGAAAATAATTTAAAATATTAAACAAATTCGTTACTAATTTATTTAAAAAACAAAAACAAAAACAAAGTTTTTGTTTTTCTTTGTTAGAAATATCTTAAAACAAAAAACAAACAAACAAAAAATAAGAATTTTTGTTTGTTGTTGTTTAAAATATCATATCTGAAGAATTTTGTTGTTGTTGTTTACAAATATGCAAATTTCTATTGTTTGTTTGTTATCAAGTTTTAAATATTTACCTAAATGGTCAAAAAAGGACAACTCATCTCTTGTGACGTCATACAAAAAAAATGGCGTCACGCTAATCTTAGATTATTTATTATTATTATTATTATTATTATTATTATTATTATTATTATTATCATTATTATTATTATTATTATTTTTTGATGTAGAAGTAGCCGTAGTATCCTTATTCTACACAAAATCTGCAAAAATATGCAAAATATGCAAATTTTTTAAATTTGCAATATTTTTGCAACATTTTGCAACATGACTTTCTAAGTCATTTTAAACTATTTTCTATTATTTTTTAAACATTTTCCATCATTTTTAACTATTTTCCATCATTTCTTTGCTGTTTTTAACCCTTTTTTACCCTCCTCAAATAGGCGTGCAACTTTTGCACGATGCATGCAATAAATCTAATTAACCCTTTAGGTACACATCAAACCCCTTTAACACTTTCACCCCTTTTTAACCCTTTCACACCCCTTTTTTCCCTTTTTGTTGTAATATTGGGGGCAAGACCCCCTCACCCTTTTTTGCCCCCCCCTTTCCTCTTTTTCCCCTTTTTTTCTCTTTTTCCCCCCATTTTTTGCAAAAAAAATTTTTTTTTTGCAACATTTTCAATTGATTTTCACCCGCATTGCCGATGCAAATGTGCAACATTTGCTGAGGTAGTGCGGTTATACCACTATTATATATATATATATATATATATATATATATATATTATATATATATATATATATATATATATAATATATATATATATATATATATATATATATATATATATATATATATATATATAATATATATATATATATATATATATATATATATATATATATATATATATATATATATATATATATATATATATATATATATATATATATATATATATATATATATATATATATATATATATATATATATATATATATATATATATATATATATAAATATATATATATATATATATATATATATATATATATATATATATATATATATATATATATATATATATATATATATATATATATATATATATATATATATATATATATATATATATATATATATATATATATATATATATATATATATATATATATATATATATATATATATATATAT
>SEYY01017694.1:5000-16312 GCA_009176605.1 Armadillidium nasatum
TCCTGTAAGGTTGCCTTGTCCGCCAGTACTAGGCCTGGGGGCCTTCTTTGCATGGTGGGTGAAACATTGTCACAATTGTAAAGTCTAACGTCTGTTTCAAGACTATGGTTAATAAAGCAATCTTTGGTAAATGTGTCATTCTTAATAATGGATATTTTTCTTCGTATTTTTTTAGGTTAATTGAGCCTCATAAAACTATTTTGTAAACCAAAATCAAAGCATAAAAAAATAAAAATAAATAAATAAAAGTAAAAATTACCACAATATAAAACATTGTACTGCTTTAATAGCCTATCTTTTGGATTCTACCTCCTGGTTGTTGCTTCAGTATTGGAGGGATTCATATAAAATTCAGAGTTAAAAAAAGTAAAAAAAATTTTTTATAAAATATTGAAAATATAAAAGCAAAATATTAAAAAAAGGAAATTATATATATATATAAATTAAATTTTTTAAATATATTTTTTTTTTACTTTATATTCTAAAAGGCCCAGCATTTGTTAGGGCTACTTGCTGGCCATAAGGCTATTTTTACCCTTTAAAAGTAGTCTAGGTTAGGTTAAGTTGAACTAGTTTGTTAAATCTAATAAACTAGTTTGATAACTTAACCTAGACTTAAAGGGTAAAAGTATACCAAATGGCCAGCAAGTTAGCCTAACCTTGCAAATGCCTGGTCTATCAAAACTTGGATATCATATATATGACCACTCCTAAGACTACCGTAACTGGTCTTGCTACTCTTGTCCTGTCCCTTTTTGAAACTCAAATTTCATGGTCCATTTCTGCATAGTCATCATTGGTCATTCAGTTTCCCCTTGGGTTCTGCAGGTCTCTGGATGTTACAACTGTTAGAGATTTGGGTATAGTAGGTTGTCTTATAAAGCTACTGTGTGATGTCCTAGATGCAGTCAGTTTTATAAAGCTGATGGATGTATTAATGACCCATTTTGTTACTTTTGTAATGAAAACCATACAATTCGACTTTGCCACTGCCCTATCTATAGGCAGTCTACATCTTGCTGTCCATGCCATGGAAATTGCAGGAGTCAGGACTCCTACTATGGAACTTCCAAGGTTAAGTAGTCTCCTCTGGTTTGTAAATCAACTTCTTGTAAATCTACTTCTCCTCTTAAGGATTTCTTGAAGCTGCACATCCTGGACTGCTTCTTCCAAGTTGAACTTTTGGGAAGATCCTGTCTGACCACTGTGATACTGATTTTGTTTGTACTGATAAGGAAGATTACTTTGAAAATCCCCAGTGACTGGATAGAGAGGTTTCCATCTTCCTCTTCTACTGACAACCCCAAGAAATGGCATAATACTATTTTTATAACAGTGTATTTAAGCACACCACCCCTTAGCTGAACCTCCACAATAGCAGGTGGTTTCCAAAGGAAAGACAAGTTATTCATAGAGATTTGAATAAACCATTGAACGTCCCCGATTTGGGTGGCTCTAATTTTAGTACCTATTTCTTTTCTGAAGTAACTTGTGGTAGTTGGTTGAAATTTTGTCTAGTCGTTTACTGTCAAAAACACTTTTAGTCCTGCCTTCATGCAGGTGAGTAGGGATATTTTTGCCTTGGTAACAGCATGGCTCTATCATTTTAGCCAATTATATTTTTCCTTCTGGATATTCTGTTCTCTCCTCAGGTATATACCAGTTTCATTCTTATTCAGCTTGACCAACAGCTTTTCATTATGGGTTTTCTTCCTGGCTTTGATGGTTCTTCCCTGTTGCTTGAACCACACTGGATATTTGTATGGGTTGGATAGTACCAGTTTTTACCTATCTGTGTTTCAACTCCTGCTCTTCTGACATGTTTTCTTCTATTTTTATACTATGATTTTATATGTATACTTTGATGGCTCATTACTGGTTATATCACATTCTACATGAAGTATTTGCACAAAGCTCTTCCTGAAGATGTCTCTGCCTATGGTCTATATATATAGGCCTTTGCTGCCTCATGACCTTTACAAGTAAAAAAAAAAGTAAATTGTTGGTTTGGTTTACTTTGAAATTAATGGGTTCTGGTTTTTAATAGATCCTGTAGTTTGTTCTAAGTGAGCTATATAAATAAAGCCTTCATTAATTGTTTCAAAGCCTCATCCTAAGCCTAAAGCCTATTTATGTTTTGTTATTGTTATTGTTTTTTAAAGTTTAGTAGTACATAAGAGAATAGAGACAAAAGTCACAAGGGCCTATCAAGACTGTCCCTGACAAAAAAAATTACAAAAGTTGCTATATTCAACTTTCCCCATTCAAACAATCAAGCCAACCATACTATTTCCCATGCAATATGCAGTTTTATTAAACAAACTAAATAAATGAGTCATCTAAAAACTAAACTAACATGTAAAATACTTGATATCATAAAGGATTGTCAAAAATACTCACCACAATATGTTGCCTTAACAGCATAGTATTATTATTATTCATATATTGATCCAACCTTTTCTCGAGTATTTTTGTAGAAAATGCTGTAGTTATATGGAAGGTTGTGTCGAGTAGAGAGATTGGAGGACTTTTAAAAGTTAAAAGGGTTACTGTCAATAATATCGTTACTTTTTTAGAGAAGCCCTGCCAAAAAAAATTTTCTACTTAGCTTATCTATATAGAGGAAATGATCAAAACTAGAATTTTTTAGGTTTATCAGTGAATGGGGAAAAGGATTTTGTAAGAAAAACAAAAATAAAAACACTTAAATTAAAAAAATAGTTGTATTGTGCTTTGACCAGAAGAGATTGTTTTAAGTGAGCTCTTTATTTTACTTCAAAAAATTGTTTATTTTTAAGTTATTTTGTATGTTGGGTGATTTATTTTAGTATTATTGATAGTGGTGTTTGTTTAAGGTGTAATATCTGGAATATTTAAAATTGGGTAAATAACTAAACGCTAGGATAAGCCTAATCCTTAAGATATCAAGCATTTGTGATACAAGCAGTCTATTTGTTTTGATTTCTTGTAAATTGGTTATATTCTGGTTAAAATTGTTTAATTTCTGGTTTAATTCAAATATATCAATTAGATGGTCTAGTTGGCAGTAGGCCTACCCAGTTTTTCAGATTAGGTTTCTGATAACCCTAAGTTAGAGTAAGACTACTTTTTTTTTTTTTTTTTTTTTTTTTTTTTTTTTTTTTTTTTTTTAATTCAAAATAATTTGCTTTTAGTTTAATTTATTTTTTGTTTTATTGAGTATCTTACTATTCAACTTTAATTTAATACCAAAGTTAGATTGTTGCTGAGAGCTAGGCCTATTATAAAAAAAAAAAAAATTATATTCGTGGTTAGGGTCCAACCATGGCTGTAATTTTGCTGGGGCTGAGGTTCTGGTCGGGGTTGCCTAAAATTTGTAAAAATCAAAAGCACTGAAATTTTAGGTTAAGAAAATTAGATATAATTTTAATTGAGATTAATTTAATTATAAGGAAGGAGTACCAACATTCACTTAAATTAATGATTATATGCATTTTTTCAGAAAAAATTTCAAAAAATTACTGATTTTGTATAATAAATGTTTGAAAAAACTGCAAAAATTTTGAAATATTTTAAATACACAATAGTGATTCAACAGGTTTACTTAAGTAAAATTAAAAAATTAACAATGATGACTCTCTTGCCTTCTGGAAGGCAAACAAGAATGATCTTCAAACACTAGCAACGCTGCCAAGAGTATATTTGTGCCCACTAGCAAGCTCAAGTTCCAGTGAAAGAGAATTTAAAGTAGGGAAATGAATTCAAAAAGATAAAATCAAACTATTACTAAAAATATGGAAAGCTACCATTTTTAAACTACAATCTTAGAACAGCAACATATTCAACGTCACTGCATTCTGCTTCCTGAACAATAAACCCCTAAATTATAAAATTTGTGATTTAAATATTCAAGAAGATTCTGATAGTAAATAGTGATATAAGTGAATGAATTATTTGTTTCCTCTTTTATGTTCCATTCAGTTTTGCCCAACCCAATATGTAATGAAGGAATAATGAAATTAAAATCTTAATTTTCTTACCTTGTTCATTTCACATCATTGTCTCATTACTGCATGTGGTGTGGCTATGTTGTTAAAACTACATAGGTTTGTGAGTGTAGAAAGTATTTAAGAGCATAGTAAGTGTTTATTCCTTTATATATACTTTTAATATATATATATATATATATATATATATATATATATATATATATATATATATATATATATATATATATATATATATATATATATATATATATATATATATATGTAATGTTATCTTTTTGATTTTACAGGAATACTATAAATTAAATAAGAAAATTTTCAATTTCAAGTCAATTTAAAAAAATTAATAAAAATACTCAGCAGCCATTAATGGAGTTAATAATTTGTAAGAGTTGGATTTTATAAGAAAGAATCTTAAAAAATTGAAGATTTAAAAACATTTACTTATCACTCTGGAGAGTAAGGTACTATGCCAGCTGCATTATGACTTTGTTACTTGAATTTATTAAGCCTATCTGCAGTTATTGTGCACATCGTTGTATTTATTTTCTTCAATTGCAAATTTTTTAAATTTTATCACAAGGAAGAAATTTAAACACTAAACATTGTTACTAGAATTGAAACCATTAATCATTTTCTTTTGTTTTGAAAAAGGGACTATAAATAAAGCCACAAATTTGTTGAGCATGAGAAGTAAACTGTAAGTAGTATAAAAGATGGAGTCTGAGTGGATGGTAGCTTAATAGATTTATATATAGTTTGGATAAAGTAATAGTAGTAGAAAAACAATCTCAAAAATTAACAGGTAAGATTTAATAAGGTAGTTGAGGCTTGGGAGAATGATTAAAGATGCAGAGAATGCAGATATGGATATAATCTAAAATTAATAGCTTAATATTATATGAAAGGACAGATGGGGAGTTAACAGGAAAAATTTTAGGATCAAGTTTGAAAATTGCAATAAAAGTAGTTTAGTGGTTTATATAGAGAAATAAATGCAAGTTCTCTTTGGGGCAGCGTGAGAATGAGAACTGAATTAGAAGGAATTTTAAAAATATTAATTGGAGATATTTTTAGAGTGGATCATAGAAATAACACAAACCTGTTTTATGTTTAATGAATTTAAAAATAATTATGTGCTAGTAGAATATTTATTTATGAAGGCTTTCATTGATAAGTATAGACAGGACAATATATACGGTATATATATATATATATATATATATATATATATATATATATATATATATATATATATATATATATATATATATATATATATATATATATATATATATATATATATATATAGCTAGTATGAATCATAGAAGATCTGTATTTATAAATTGTATGCTAGACAACTTTTTTGAATCTGGTAGTCCATGAAGCTATAAAACATGCAGCATTTGTTAAATTGAGTATTAACAAACAATGAAAGTAAAATGAATGTCAGTTTCAGAAAATATTTAACAAGGAATAGTAATAAGGACCTTCAAAAGTGTTACAGCTTTTATAAATTCAGAAGTTGGGATAAGACAATTGGTCTAATTTTTAATTTCTAAAAATTTTGTAAGTTCAGATAAGGAATTGGTTAGCATTTTCAATGATTATTTTGCCTCTGTTTATTTGTGAAAGCTTTAATAACATTTAAAGACCAGTAGTTCTGGTATGCATATAATAAATAGGCTTACAGTATTTGAAATTGAGGTAAAAGAAGTTACATCTTTACTGAACCATATTGTTTCAAGAAAAGAAGCAACTCCCAATGTTGTATATGATAGAATTCTAATGGAGGGAAGTAGCAGTATTGCAAAGGCATTTTTTTGCCTTAAGCTCAAGTTTCTTCATCTGTTTCATTGGTTCTTAATTCTATAACCACATCCCAAAATCAAGAGGATAATAAACTTTGAGACCCATGGTCCTATTTTGAAATCAAAATTTGATATATATATATATATATATATATATATATATATATATATATATATATATATATATATATATATATATATATATATATATATATATATATATATATATATATATATATATATATATATATAATAATATCTCGTACTGATAAGAGTAAGTCAAAAGATAAAGATGAAGGACAAGCACACAAGCGAGCACTCACTTGCCATTCCTGTCTCACAAAAGAAATGTAAGAAACTCAGAATGTGAGGATATCCTGGATTGCGCCAGTGAGGACACTACTAAAACATAAAATGTGCAAAAATATATGCCTATAATTCTTCATAAATATATTAAGAATAATTATAAGAATATTTATTTTATAATATACAGGCTTTATTTTTATTGTTAATCACAAAATGGAAATTCAATATTACCCTTCTGTACACAAAATATACATTCTGTATACCAGTGGTTACTTTTATATTACAACATACAGATATTGTTGTCTGTATATTTATAGTTCTATGATATACAAATGGTTCTTCAATAATATTCTGTTCTGAAGATAACAATAATTATTATAGATTTATTAAAGAATAGCATCTGTAATTTTAAGTTATTGAGAGACCTGGTATAAACTGTTAGATTGATGGTCATGGTTTCTGCTGCAGAATCTACTTCACTTGGTTTTAAGATTTTTACCATAAGAATACAGGTTACAAGATTAACAGTGCTATACAAGGACTTCAATCCAAAACTGGTAATGATTCCAGCACTTGACACTGACACCTGAAACTAGCACCTGTTAGAATTCATAACTGAACAACATTGCATGTCTGTGTGTGCTTGTGTGCGCATGTGTGTGTCCATGTGTGTGTCCATGTTCGCGCCCCCACTCTTCATTCATCATATAAATCTAACAAACCTTAGTTTAACTCTTGTTCTCATGCTATTCTCTGTAGGGATGCTGCCTAAAGACCTTTGTCTTCAAACTCCAGAAACTCATACAACTTACATTTCATCCCATAATTGTTCAAAATCTGTTCTCCATGGCACTAAATTCTCTTCTCTAGAAAATGCAATCTTTTTGGTTCTTCCTCTCCAATTGTTTCTTTCAATGGTGCAACTGCTTGTTTGTTTTCTTTTAAAGCACAAAGTCTATTAAAAATTTGCCTTTAATTCCACTTTACATGATTATGGAGGTATTCTTCATACTCCAACCACCTCCAACTCGTTTATACCTTACAAACTTGGTAAGCTCTTTCCTTCTTGCTGGAAATGAACACTCATTCATCCTATGCTATAAAAAGGGAACCCCTCTTAATCCTCTGTTATTTTATTTTTTTAACTTCTATTCTTTCTAAAGTTTTTGAATTTATCCTCAATAGAAAAATTTGGAAACAACTCAATTCTTCTAATCTTATATCTGATTGGCAGTATGGCTTTCATAAGAAACACACTACTACTAGTGATCTTTCTCTTCTCCTTAACCACTGGTCCTCTGTTCTTTGGCATTTTGATGAATCTTGGCAGGATGACAGTGAATTGTAATTGGACTTCCTATTGGTAGATCAACAGTTCGATGTACTGAGGAGAGTTATAAGATTTAAGAATACATGTATGATTTTAAAAAAAGAGCATGAATAGGAAGTGGGATGTAGGGGAAAATATTATGTAATCAAAAGATAAAATTTTTTTAGTCAAGATAATTTGAAAACTTGAAACAAAAATTTCATAGTATTAAGAGAATAAGATGCAGATTTGCTAAAAAAAAAATAGATCTTAATAATATTTTTGAGTTTTGAAAACAGGAAAATATTTTGGGTAAGTATAATAAAATTAATTTTACATATTCATAGTAATAAGTTGTGCTGTATATTCACTATATTGGATATGCTAAATTAGATTAAAAGCACTGTACACCCTTCGTAAGCAATATTTTTACTTTGAAAATGATCTGAAAGTAACAGAAACAAATGCTAGATCAGCAAATCTGTATACTTTATTATGTTTGAGAGTAGCAGATAGTCAGATACATTATGAATCTGTTATTGTAGACAAAGATGAAGATAAATATAAAAAATAGTGAAATTCTGAAGCTTGATGAGAAGCTTTAGGCTGTCAGAACTAAACAGGAAAATTGGGAGATTGATCAGGAATAATAATCAGGTTGAAAAAAATTTTCAAATGGTAATACCCAACTGGAGGTATATTTCTAGATTCAGTGAGTGTTGAAAATTTTTGAATACATTTTATAGTCATTAGCAGACCTTTCTTATTATTTATTATTTTGTTATTGATGCAAGATTTATAAATTAGGATTTAAATTTGGATATCTAGGTTTTCTATGAATGTCGGAAGGAAGCCTGAGTTGTCGTCTACCTTTTTCAAGTTGTTTAGGTCCAAGCTCAGCAGAAGACTTTGACGACGGGAGCTACTACAACATGGCCAGACAACCAGTGCTTCTTAATGTTTATGATATGGTATGTTACTCTTTTTAGTTGATAGAACTGAAATATTGGAATTGTTTACAATAAATTTTAACTAAACATTTACCTTTGTTAGAAGTTTCTTTTTAGTAAAGCATACTTTGCTGTAGTTAATTTCTAAATTAAGGTTTTACAATTTAAATCCTCAATTTCTTTAATTATTGAAAGAAATATCTCTTCAATTAAAATAGAACTTATTAGTCATTTTGATTCATTATCTTTGTGTTAAGACAAGGTACATTCAATATATATATATATATATATATATATATATATATATATATATATATATATATATATATATATATATATATATATATATATATATATATATATATATATATATATATATATATATATATATATAAGATTTGCTTCATTTACAGTATTGGATCAATGAGTATACATCTTCAATAGGATTAGGGGTTTTTCACTCTGGCATAGAAATATATGGAACAGGTAAGGAATTTTATTTAAATTATTATTATTATTATTATTTTTTTTATTTTTATTTATAAATAATAATGTCATAGTTTGCCTCAACATAAAATTATAGACCAAATGCTGTTTGTTTTATGAATATAATTAATAGCTTTGAAAGAGATTATATTTTGATGTGTGATTCTGTAGTTTTTTCATAACTGGTATAATTAAATATGCTTTAATAGATTACACTAGAAATTTGTGAATGCTAGTATTAGTATATCATAACTCTCAAATTTCATATATTGATGATTTAACCCATAAAAGAGTTGGTGTAATAAGATTCTTTGTAGTTTTGTTTCTAGTATAGGGTCAATTCCATTTCAAGTGGAGCAATTTTTGAGATTGTCTCCACTCGACCTTTTTCAAGTTCAATAAATTTCGGACACATGGTCCTATGCCCTAGAAACTAAGATCTGCCAAATTTTTAGGTCAAAGGACCCATTTCCCAAGGAAATAGAGACCCCTTGAGTGCCCCCCTCCCGGCATAAAATATTGAAAATGTCAAATGACAACTTTAAGTGATAATTTTGAGAAAACTGTTAAAATGGAGGTTATAAAAACCCATAGATATACAGACTTTTGCCCATTAAACATAATCTGAAAGTTTGAAAGGGTGAAAGTTGTATAGTTTTTTAGCAAATTAAAGACAAAGTTAAGGAAAAATGCATTTTTAAAAAAATTGATTAAAATTTGATGCCAATTCTTGAGCAAAACATTTTCAAGGATTCTTAACTGTTCTATTAAACAGTTGCATTTTATTAATTTATAAAAGTTTCAGCACTCATAATACCTTCTTTGATGAGATATTATAGCTTAAGCATAGCCCACAAAATTTAATGAACTGATAGAAAAAAAAATGTGCTCTTTAAAAGGACGGTAAAATCAAGAAAATCTGTTGTGAAATATATTTGCTATGTTAGATCAAAAATAGGTAAATTTGGGTCAAAAAATTTTGAGGGCTTATCTTTGGATATAATATCTCCTCAAAGAAAGTATTATGGGTCCTGAAACTTTTTCAAACTAATAAAATGCAACTGTTTAATAGAACCGTTAAGTTTGAATCCTTGAAAATGTTTTGCTCAGGAACTGTGGCACATTAAATTTCAGTCAATTTAAAAAAAAAAAAAAACCGCCTTTTTTGCCTAACTTTGCCTTTAATTTGCTAAAAAAAACTATGCAACTTTCACCCTTTAAAATTACAGATTGTTTAATTGGCAAAAGTTTATATATCTATATCCATGCGTTTTTATAACCTCCAATTTAATAGTTTTCTCAAAATTATCACTCAAAGTTGGTGATATTTTATTGTGTCATTTGACATTTTCAACATTTTGTGGGGGAAGGGGGGACTCAAGGGCCCCTATATCCTTGGGAAATGGCTTCTGGTACCTAAAATTTGGCAGATAATACTTTTTAGGGCATAAGAACATGTGCACCAAATTTTATTAATATTGAAGATGGTCGAGTGGAGACAATCTCATAAAAATTGGTCCACATGACATGGAATGACCCTATAAATATTTTCCATTAGAATATGCTTATGGTGGTCACCCTTTTCCATTTTCCGGTGTTTTTGAGATAACTCCCCGAGATGCAGAAGATTTAGGAGAGCAATTTAAATTCAAGTAATATATAATATATATATATATATATATATATATATATATATATATATATATATATATATATATATATATATATATATATATATATATATATATATATATATATATATATATATATATATATATATATATATTAAAATTTAAAAATTTAAAAAAAAAAATTTTTATTTAAAAAAATTAAAAAATTTTTTTTATTTTATTTAATTTATTTTTTATATGCTTAAATTTGTTACATTTTACTTGTAATGTTGTGAAGTGTATTTGGTTTTTATTACTGATTGACATCCTTTAATTATCTGATTCTGAAACGTAGCACTAAAAGCTAGGGTAGACCTGCTCATTGCTACTTATTGTGAAGGTTTTTTTTTCTCACTCACATTTTTAAAAAAATAATCAGTGCAAAGTGACTCATCATTTACCTCGTCATTATTCCAATTTCATTGAAAATTATCACTCAGCCATCTGATCTGCTGTAATTATCATCAGTTTATAACTATTATTATATATAATATATATATATTATATATATATATATATATATATATATATATATATATATATATATATATATATATATATATATATATATATAATATATATATAGTTGGTATTTGGATTTACTTTGTAAAATGCTTTATTTTTTAAAATAAGCTGAATTATGAGAATTCTTGATGCCAATGCTGATTCATCGTCCCATCATATATATATATATATATATATATATATATATATATATATATATATATATATATATATATATATATATATATATATATATATATATATATATATATATATATATATATATATAT
>SEYY01017697.1:0-12600 GCA_009176605.1 Armadillidium nasatum
AACGATGGCAGGTTACAGGAAAAAAATACTGTAGTGAGAATATTCCAGAGAGAGGGAATATAGAAGTCAAAATTTTTTGAAGGAATAAATCGAATAATTTCGATGTGTCTGAATGTCTTCTGTTTTATCCACTTTCTTTATTTAATATTCAAAATTATGATCTCTAAATTTTTACTGCATTTAGTTTTCCCTAGAATGGTAGGTTTTTTGAAGTCCCTTGGCTTTTTTTAATATTTGTGACGTTAAAATGTTATATCATACTGAGTAACCTGAAAATAAATTTCATAATTTGATATAAGAATTATAATCTTACTAGATTATGTTAGGTTAGGTTTTACTATTAAAAATTATCGTTCTTCAGATGTTTCATTACTACTGTTAATGCAATCATTATTTTAACTTATTTTACGTTAGTAATTTTAAAAAGATTTAGGTTCCAACCTATGTCGTTTTTCTTAATATAATACTGAAGTTCTAAACTAAACTTACGTTACTTTTCTTTATATACAAGTAGTTTTTGTTCATTTCTCTTGAAAGGCCAAAATCGCAAATTTTAACAACGTTATTGCTTGCTAGTAAAAGATTCCTGGCTGCTAAATCACCATGAAGAACCTGAAAAATAAATTTAGTAATTTTAATCTAGACTGCCCGGTAGACAGCTTCAATAACTTAGGAGATAAAAAATTATATATTTATCTACTGGCAAACTTTATTAAGGTTTATTTATCGTCTACTTTTATTAAGGTCTTTCAGGCCAATAAATTATTGTCAAAAAAAATTTGTGCCGAGTAACTATCGTAATAAAATCTTTAATGCTGAAAAATAGATGTTTAAAAAATATAATGAAAATTTTTGATAAGAAAATCGATTTGCAGTTAAAGTATATCTGTTAACATAACACGACTGATATAATACAGAAAATCAATTTGACAGTTTTTACAAAATATGTCAAACTGGTAACTTTTTGGACTACTACTACAACTACCAGTAATAATAATAATAATAATAATAATAATAATAATAATAATAATAATAATAATAATAATAATAATAATAATAATAATAATAATAATAATAATAATAATATAATATTATTATTATTATTTATTATTATTATTATTATTATTATTATTATTATACTAATAATAAACATACCTTTCTACTAGTTAGATATTCCATCCCATTTGGCTACTTGCCACGCCCAACAAAGAAGATCTGTCGTGGTTAAAGGGGCAGAAAGCCCTGGTATATTCTCTGAATCAGAAGATATTGACTCTGCTTGACAGTCTAAGAAAAATCAAGCATGAATTATAATAATAATAATAATAATAATAATAATAATAATAATAATAATAATAATAATAATAATAATAATAATAATAATAATAATAATAATAATAATAATAATAATAATAATAATAATAATAATAATAATGGGGTCTTCTTACCTGACGTAGATGGAGATGCAGGTGAAAATGGTGTCTGTGAATATCCAGTCATATCCGAATTGATAAACAGAGAGTATGTAAAATCGTAGTCACTGTCAGAGATTGAACTTTCTTTTCTAGGTGTAGGGTCGGAGGGAGGCAACTCGTAATGTCTACCTCCTGACGGAGGAGCTGAAGAATTAAAGAAAGAAATTTTTTCCTGTGGAAAATGTTTTTGGATTTAAATTTTGTGGATTTGATCTGATGCAAAATTTTAATTAAATATAATTATACAAATAAAAATTGAAATGCATTTTCTGGTTGTAGAGTCGGACGTCGACTTACAAGCCTAATAATAATAATAATAATAATAATAATAATAATAATAATAATAATAATAATAATAATAATAATAATAATAATAATAATAATAATAAAAATAATTCGAAATAAAACATTAAATTTAATACATTTTAAAATACTTTTGAGGTTTTTTATTTGATATTGGTTAAAAATTGTCATTTAATTAATATATAAAATTTCAAGAGTTATGAAAATAATTTAATAATTTTAAAGGTTGTTATGAAAAAGTACTAATGGCATAGAGCATCATTTGAATATTTAATGCAAGACTGAAGTCAGAAAGTTGAACATAGTCGAAACTCACACAGACGAAATTTTATAAATATTGAATGGGAGAGCTGTTAAGAGTATTACGATCATTGATTAGGATATATTTACAATAGAAACAAAAAGAACCAAATATAAAATTAATATTATAAAAATAACAATGCGAGATAAAGACAACGATGTAGGTTACTGATCTTAGGTACTTTACACAATTTTGTATAAAAACAATAATTATATGGTAATCATAATAATGCTTCAGTAATAAATTGTAATAAAGTATAAATATTAAAATAAATGAAAATAAAAAAAAATTAATGAAAAAAAAATTAAAATATCTTAAAAATAATAATAATAAAAATAATAAAGTTCATTTATAAATTTTAATAAAAATTTGTGCTTCCTAAACATGACCTTAGTATGCTAAGCATTGAATAAACAAATGCATATAAAGTTAATCTAAAAATTGAAAAAAAATCAATGACCATTTGGTACTTAATTTATTTTATGCCGTATTATTAATTATAAAGTAATTATATGCATCAACAAAGACGAAACCATCAATCTGATGGAAATGTTATTAAAAGTCCTCAAATGATATAGATATGAAATTTTAATTAGATCTGGATTTTTGTAATAGATAACAGAAATAGAGCAGAAACTTAGAAAATATGATATTTACTGTAGATAACATAACAGAACTTGAACAGAATTAAACAGAAATAGACTGAAGAGAGTTAATGAGAGCGAATTAGTTGAAAAGACACACATATTCTGCACCTTTTTTAATGAGAAATGTGTGAATGGAACCACCTCAGATGAGTGAGTAATAATTCATGTAGGAACAAACACCATCTTTATCAAGAGGAAACAATTGAGGTGACGTGAAGAAATTTTCAAGGCATCTCAGAAAACCCAACATTTTAGAAGTATGTTTTAGAAAGCAAAATAAAGTAATCCTTCCAACAAAGATCAAGGAAAAAAGAAAAACAAATTATATTTAGGACAGACAAAATTTTGGAAGGTTGTTTTTCAAAGTAGATATCATAATTATGTGGAAAATTATATCTAGTAGAATGAGGAAACAGAGTTTTTGAGACATTGAAAACAATTTAACTTCTTTATTCCAATTCAGAAATTCGAGAAAGAAAAGGATTGTGCTTGTCCCCAAGACCACTATTCTATCGTCAATTAATTATTGTTGTGAAGATGCCTTTAAAATTGAAATTGATAATTGAAAGATAAATTCTTTGAAATAGGACTGGATAGATAATGATGTATGTCAATTGATACATTTTCTTAAAAAGTTCTTAAGATCATACTTCAAATTCCATAAAATAAAACAATAAAGAGAGAGCTTAATTTTAAACTATTAAAATCATACTTCAAATGACATAAAATGAAACAATCCTATTATTCTATTACCAAATATACTCATCAATTGTGAAAAGAACAAATACTGTTCAAGTAGGTTACATCTATGTTTGAAAAAATAGAAAGTAGAGATTGGATTGTGGAAAGGTAAGGGTGACATGCGATGGGAAATGTAACACAAATATCAATATTAGAATATGCGATCTAAAAAACATAGAACGTTAACATAGTGAAACCAACATCTGTCATCAAGAAGAGTCACTGACCATGTAAAACGTATATTTATATAGGTTTCTGCTATTTAAATAAGCCTGACTGTGCTTAAAAATCAGTATTCTTAGTGTAGCATGATTGATGATAAGTTCAAACCTGAGAAGGAGTTAGTGAACATTGACTCTTCTAGGGCTTAGGGTTCGGTCACAGATGATCCTCTTAAATTAATTAACACTTAAAAATATAACGAGGAGAGAAATATACAGAGTGATTAAAACATGATGGTTCAAAATGTAAGATATCATTTACGCACCAGAAGAATTAATTAATTATTATTATTATTATATATATATATATATATATATATATATATATATATATATATATATATATATATATATATATATATATATATATATATATATATATATTATAGATAGATAGATAGATAGATAGATAGATAGATAGATAGATAGATAGATAGATAGATAGATATATATAAGATAGATAGATAGACAGATAGGTAGAAAGGTAGATGGGTAGATAGACAGATAGATTGATCACAGACACTGCTTCCTTTTAAAGAAAAATTAGTAATACCTTCTCACATGAATAAATGGAATGTGTAGTAAGGGTTGTGAACATACAAACCAACTTTTGATGTTCATACCGTTGTTAGTCTTGTATTAAAGGTGGTTGACGGGTGTCTTCCCATTGACTGACCAATTTCAATGGAACTCCCTGGATGCAAATCAAGGTGTGAGTCAGGGTTTGAATTTGAAGTTCTCTCATATCTGAGTTATAATAATAATAATAATAATAATAATAATAATAATAATAATAATAATAATAATAATAATAATAATAATAGTAATATTATTAATTAATAAATTATTAAAAAAAATTATTAATTAAATTAAAAAATTAATAAATAATAAAAAATAATAAAAATTAAAATTTTTTTTTTTTTTTTTGTTTTTATTATTTTATTATTATTATTATATATATATATATATATATATATAATATATATATATATATATATATATATATATATATATATATATATATATATATATATATATATATATATATAAATATATATATATATATATATATATATATATATAGTGTTCGTTTTTATAAAATAGTTAACCAAAAATTTTAAAAAGATACTTTTTCCCTACATTTCTATTTTACGCTTAAAAGCAATTTGCGCGCTAAGTAAACCTCGAAGGGAAAACAATTTTAAAATATTATTATTAAATGTAAAATATATTTCTTTTATAAAATATTAAATTAAATTTTCAATATAAAAAATGTTATTGTTCAAAATTTCGATTCTAATGTATCTTTTTATGTATTTTAAAAATATATTAATAAATAATACTTTAGAATTAAAAAATAAAATTTTGTTTATTATTTCAATGTGAATTTATGAAACTTTTTTAATAATGACTCTGTAACCAATTTTTTTAAAATTGTGAAACCAAATAAAGTAAAAACAACAGTTATTTGTTAATTGATCCTTTCCATTTAGAGATAATTTCAAAAGGTCGTTAGCAAATATTGTTACATTCACTTTCCCAAGAAGCCGCACCTCAGAAGAAGGCGTCCAAAGCAGAGGCAAGAAGCAGCCGTTCCCACAGCAGCGGAAGAAGAAGTTCCAACGCCTCTGCTCCCGAAAGGAGACCCAGTTTTGGCAGAACATTTGCCCTCGAATGTTGTTTCTCCTTGGACGTAGCCTGCCATCCAAGGCTACAGACGGTCCGCAGGCTAGAAGAAAAGTGATGGCTACCACACGCCTATCAGTCGGCATTCCACAAGGGGACTTAGAAAACACCCAGCCCCCTAATTGATCCCCCTTGCGCTACCACAAGGTATAGGGACCTCCTGCACCACATAGTTGGTAACTCCGGAGATAATTAGGTCCCTACATATTGGTAACCCTAGTCATCGGTTATATATATATATATATATATATATATATATATATATATATATATATATATATATATATATATATATATATATATATATATATATATATATATATATATATATATAATAAAAAAAAAAGATTTTTTTTTTTTAAATTTAAATAAAATTATTAAAATATGTGGTGAATCAACATATATTATGGATACGCATATGGTTTTCTTATTATTATTTATTAAATTATTATTAAAATATTTGAAGCTATATTAATTATATATTATCATTAATATAATTTTATATATTTTATTATATTTGTATTATTTTATATTATTATTATATTAAATTATTATAAAATTATTAAATATATTATTATTATATTATAATATATATATATATATATATATATAATATATATATATATATATATATATATATATATAATATATATAATATATATATATATATATATATATATATATATATATATATATATATATATATATATATATATATATATATATATATATATATATATATATATATATATATAGGGATGGAGTGAAGTATCGGTATCGGTATCGGTATCGGCATATTTTCCGATCGGTATCGGTATCGGCCTTTTTCAGTATCGGTATCGGTATCGGCAAAAAATTTGTATAGGAGTAAAGTATCGGTATCGGTAGTAGTATCGGCAAGTATCGGCATATTTTCAGGTATCGGGTATCGGGTATCGGCTTCGGGGAATTTTTAGGTATCGGTATCGGTATCGGTGGTATCGGTAAAAATTTTGGTATCGCTCCATCCCTAATATATATATATATATATATATATATATATATATATATATATATATATATATATATATATATATATATATATATATATATATATATATATATATATATATATATATATATATATATATATATATATATATATATATATATATATATATATATATATATATATATATATATATATATATATATATATATATATATATATATATATATATATATATATATATATATATATATATATATATATATATATATATATATATATATATATATATATATATATATATATATATATATATATATATATATATATATATATATATATATATATATATATATATATATATATATATATATATATATATATATATATATATATATATATATATATATATATATATATATATATATATATATATATATATATATATATATATATATATATATATATATATATATATATATATGTGAAGCAACTTAATATAGCTTAGGCCCAAAATGCACCTAAGCCAAAAATGAACAGAATAATATTAATAATAGATATAGATAATATAGTAAAAATTTTAATAATAATTATAATATAGTAATAATAATTATAAAAAATAATAAAATATTAATAAATAACAAGCACATATGCGAATTCCGTAGAGCTACGCATAAGAGCTTGGTATTATTATTATTATTTATTTAAAGAAGTTTATTAAAATTGTTATAAAATTATTAATATTTAATAATTGTTTTAATAATAAAAAAATATTATATGGTAAGCAATAACATTTCTTTTATAATAAAATTTATTTAAATTATAATATATATATATATATATATATATATATATATATATATATATATATATATATATATATATAAATTAGAGGTTTAATAGGACCTTTTTCATTTAAATGGAGCTTTTGAAGGACCAACTTTCGGCTAAGTGGACCGCAGGGTCCACCTGTTGATTTCACTCATCTCCTATATTTAATACTTGCCTGATATTTGTAAGTAGTGGATTCAATTACTTTATTTCACCATCTGATGATGTTTAAATCGTCAACTCCTACTTTTCACCCTTCAAAATTACTTTTTTCATCACAAAAGAAACTCTTAATAAAAATCTGATTTATAAGGACTTACGTATTTAATTTGATACAAAGAGGTCAGTTCACTTAAATTTAAAGGCTAATTATCTCTTTAATTATTAATTTTATTTTAAAATTATATATCTCAAAAAATCGAGCTAAGGGGATTTTATTAGGATGCTATTAAGAAACTTTCAATTACTTCTTCTATAGCTTGTTTTTCACTATTTAAAATGTTAATTTTCGTTCCAGTGCGAACATATATATGTATACAGTCTTTAAATAAGTATTTCGTTGCCAGATATTTTTAAAATGTGAGATTTTACAGAAATATATTTAAAATTTTATCTAAATTGGAATCCTTCATTATTGAAGTGAAAATTAATAATAAAATATAATAATAATAATAATATAATAATAATAATAATAATAATAATAATAATAATAATAATAATAATAATAATAGATCGATAATAATAATAATAATAATAATAATAATAATAATAATAATAATAATAATAATAATAATAATAATAATAATAATAATAAATAATAATAATAATAATAATAATAATAATAATAATAATAATAATAATAATAATAATAATAATAATAATAATAATAATTAATTCAAGGTAAATACCTAATCTATTCATCCTCGAAAGCTACATTTTTTCTTCCCCAAACCATTTATTCCAAATAATCTCAGCTTTTTAAATTGACTCTCGATATGTTCTTTACCAACATATTTCTTTGTAATTAAAGCATTCATTTTGTCTCACAGTTACTTCGGGGAGTCTTGTGTGGTGCTGCTTGACATATCCAAGGTTGTTTACCTGGTACGGCATGCATCACTGCTCTCCAAGCTCCCTTCCTTTGGGTTTACTCCTTCCCTTTCCTTACTCTTTTGAGTTTTCTCTCAGGTCGTTCCATTTTGGCACTTGTAGATGGGGCGACCTCTTCATCCTTTTCTATCAATTATGATGTTCCTCAGGGTTCTGTTTTATCTCCAACTTTATTGTTACTTTTCATTAACGATCTTCTCATCTGCACTTCTAGCTCTGTTCACTCTTATTCTGATGACTCAACTCTACATTCTTCTACTCATTTCAAATCTGCTCCCTCTTTTGCTTCTAGAGTTGCTTCTCGTCTTCAACTTTCCGATTCTATTCTTGCCGATCTGAATGGGATTTCCCGGAGGAGTCATAGCAACCTTGTGAAATTCAACTCTTAAAAAACTCAACTTCTTCACATCTCCCTCTAAAAACACCTCCTAACTTTCCTATCCTTTTCGATGGCTCTCCCGTCTCACCTGTAAATAACATTAACATTCTTGTTCTAAACATAAACAACAAACTGTCTTGGAAACCCCATATCACAGTGGTTGCTAAAGCGGCCTCTAAGAAGCTGGGAGTTCTGATCAGATTGCGAGAATTTTTACCTTCTGAGCAGTTGCTCCATATATATATATATATATAAGGGTCTTGTTCGCCCTTCTATGGAGTACTGTTCTCATATTTTGGGGGGGATCCTGGCTCCTCCTCTCTTCTGGATAGGGTTGAGTCAAAAGCTAAAAGATTAATAAACTGTCCCTACTTTCAAACACTCTTGACCCTCTATCTCTGCGACGTGACGTTGGCGCGCTATCTCTTTTCAATAGGTACTACAATGTCAGGTGCTCGAGGGAATTGGCCTCTCGCATTCCTCCACCGTTGCATCGTCCTCGTTGCACAAGGGTGCCCTGCTTTCGCACCAATTTTGTGTGGACGTAGGAAACTCCAGGCTAGCCCGTTGTGGTACCTCCTTCTTTCCAGCCACCTCTATTCTGTGGAACTCTCTACCATCATCTATTTTCCCCCTGTATTTAATCTTTCACTTTTCAAGGCTTCCATCCGTCCACCTGAGGGTTGTGCGTTAGGTGTGTGTGTGGTTAAACGAGTTTTCTCCCTATGTGTGTGCCTCCTCCTTGGAAAGGGCTCTGCCCGTGAGTGGTGGCGTTCTGTGAAAAAAAAGTTGCTACAATACACGGGTCTTTCCAATCTTATGATACCTCGCCCCTTTCCCAGAAAACATTATGGTGATTTGATACAGATTTCTTCCATCTGGTTAGCTATATACAGAGTAATGCTCCGCTTCGATGCTTTTGGTAAACATCGATCTGAATTATAAATTTTTAACATAATTTTAGTTGTGCTCTGACTATCCAGTAATTAAAACAACATCTATAAAAGCCATAGTGGTTATGACAGTGTGGCACGTAAGCCAACTACATGCCTGATATTATTTTCCATTTTATTTACTTAATTTCATAAATAACTGACTGATGTCCGAGTTGAGCATTACGCATATTCTTAATGCTTGATTTTTGTAGTAGACTAATCCAAAGCATGCTTAATGGTAGCGTTGTTGCATAATTCAAATAAGCTTATCTTCAAACTGGTAGATCATACAGTAAGAATGAAGAAAACCTTTGAAACTACGTAATAAGTTTTGATAGCTATGATGTATAACGAATACTTAAGGTGAATCTGTGGTGACGTAAAAGTTAATGGGCTTCTCTTTCTTTAATGGGACTTTTCAAAATCTGCTGCATCGTTTAGTGTTTATTAAACAGTCGTGTCAATAAGCAACATTAATTTAACTCCAGGACAGCAAAATATTAAAAACATACCCCCTTTTTGAGCCTTTCCAAATTATTTTTATGCTATGGCTTTTGAAGAATTTTGTGAAAGCATTTGATAAATGTGTGAAGGGCTTTAAATATTTATCTCAGATTCTCCCACGATTAAGATAATCTAAACTTAAAGAGGAAACAGTTATCTAAATCAAATCAAAATAATACAACGTCATAATATTTTTGAGATCAAATTAAATCTTAAGGAACTAGCACCTTGGAAATCATTCAAAAAAGTTGCTTAAAAGGTTTCTTGGCTACAAATGAGTTGAATATAGCTATCTGTTCATTGAAAAACTGTTAATAAGCTACGGAAAGTTAGACTGCAGCATGTCACTGAATTTTTATTCCTTACAAATTTGAGTGCCGTAAGCGACGAACATGAAGAACAGTTGCATTAGGATATATTACAAATAGTTAGTATTATCAAGGCAGATGAAATTAATGTCGGATGAGTTACTACTACTGATTCTTAAAAAGAGAATTATCAGTACATAGAAGAAAAAAGTAAATATAAAAAAGTAAAGATAAACAAAAATTTAACAAAATCCAGGAACAAAAATATTTACCTTTGAAAATATGAATATATGTATTTAATATATTATTTTAATTCTTAATTATTTAGATCAAATAAACGCAAAATGCTATCATATTCATTATATTGTCAAAACTTATATAACAAAGATCTTAAAATTACAAACACTTTAATTTTTTTTTGAAGGGTCGTAACAAGAAATGTGAAGGTGATAGAGAGAAACTAATTTAAAATTCAGAATCAGCATTAAAACACCTGCTTGAGTTTAAGTTCCGAAAATTTACTTTTCATTTGTTGACCAATGTAAATTCTATTGTTATATATATATATATATATATATATATATATATATATATATATATATATATATATAGTATAATATATATATATATATATATATATATATATATATATATATATATATAAATTTCTTTTTTTCTTCTATTTTATTATTCTAACACATTAAGATAACATCCTATTTTAGAGAGTACCCAAGAGTAATATATATATATATATATATATATATAATATATATATATATATATATATATATATATATATATATATATATATATATAATTTCTTTCAATTTTTCTTCTATTTTATTATTCTAACACATTAAGATAACATCCTATTTTAGAGAGTACCCAAGAGTAATATATATATATATATATATATATATATATATATATATATATATATATATATATATATATATATATATATATATATATATTATATATATATATATATATATATATATATATATATATATATATTATATATGCTAGTGATTTATTTCTAGGAAATCTAATTCTAATGATGAAAATTAAGGCCAATGCAAAGGTGAACATATTTTATTTGAACGTTTCGAATCCCAGGAATTCATTTTCAGCTAAAATGAAATTAAAAAAAAAAAAAAATTAATCCACAAACTTATAAAATTAAAAAATTTCACAAAGGAAAAAATTATTAAGTCAAGACACACCACAATTCATGAGAACATTCTAACGACAGAATAGATTTGAAATCACATGAATTAAGTGACAGGAAAAATTAAAAAGGTTGGTTACTTGATGAAAAAAAGAAGCAAATAAACATAAAAGCACATTCATAATGGACCTATTAATTAGCAGAATAAAAACTAAAAATTAAAAAATTCAAATTAGAAATGGACGATTAAAAATAATACCGATAATAAAAGATGAACAAAAATAAAAAAATTAAAAAATAGTAAAAATAATAATAATAATAACAATAATAATACCGATAATAATAATAATAATAATAATAATAATAATAATAATAATAATAATATATTAATAATAATAATAATAAAAAATAATGATAAATAATGACAATAATAATATCACAACTGAAACAAAAATAAAAAAATAAGACTGAATAATAATAAAAATAAAGCAAATATAATAAACGAAATAGCAATGATAATAAGGAAAACGACCATAATAAAATAATAAAAATAAAAGTGATTATAAAATGAAAATGAAAAAATAAACAAAAATAAAAATTAACACACAATAAACAAGCCTAATAATAGCAATAATAAATTAAAAGTGATAATGAAAATAAAGGTGAAAATAAAAATGCAACTAAACGTAAAAATGAAAGTGAAAATGAAAAATATGAAAATAAAAATGGAAGTGGAAATGAAAATTAAGGTAAAGACGAAATTAAGAATGAAAGTGGAAAAGAAAATGAGAATATAACTGAAAGTAGAAATGTAAGTATAAATAAAAATGAGGGGGAAAATAAAAGTAAAAAAATAAATAAAATGGAAATGAAGATGAAAGAAAATTAAAATAAAGTGAAAATGAGGGTGAATATGAAAATAAACGTTAGAATAATGAAAACAATAAGAATAGCAATAAAAAAAATGATAAAAGAAATAATAATAATAATAATAATAATA
>SEYY01017698.1:0-10000 GCA_009176605.1 Armadillidium nasatum
TATTGTGAGAGAAACAATCAATACAATAACAGAAAATGGTAAAATTAAATTAAAATGAACAATATATACATACATAATACATATAATAAAAATAATATAAAAGCGCACAGTCTGATCAAACCGTGTACAATCGGATGGAACTAATATTATTATTTAGTGACGGGTTTTGGTTCCTTATAAATATGGACTCCAAAATTCTGCCGTCAGTAACTGAGTTAAATGGTTTTACTATTGCAAAATTATCGTTTAAAATAGGGTGGTCTTGTTGGAAAGCATGATCCCGAATTGCAGAATTCTCCGGGTTTGTCAATGGCAGACCAGTTCTGAACGAAAGTCCCTTGTGTTTTGAGATCCGGACTGTAAGTTGAAGGGAAGTTTCACTATGGATTTAGATAATCCGAAACGTTTGAAAATATTAAAATAAAAAAAGGAAAAGAAATGTTGAAAAATTTTGATTGCAGTTTATGCCTTCATCATAAAAATAAGATTTCCTAGAAATCAGTCAATTTCTCATATTCTACGTAATCGCTACAATAATGCTGTATTACAAAATTTTCGTAGGCTTGAAAAACTCAAGAAAAAATTCAATCAAGGCTGAACTGGACTTGCATTTTTTGACGGTTTGTAAGGGATACAATTTTACGCCTAAATTTATGAAGTTTAAATTGTACAGGAAATCTTTGCATCATACTTCGTTTTATAAGAAAGCTACCAACTCTTTGCTTCAATTGGAAATAAAATACAAACAACGCCTAACTAATCAATATGCAGTGAAAACTTTACAGTTGTCTAATTCTCTCAAACAATCGGTATCCTTTTTAGATTTCTACTATCTTAATCACCTTATAAACCAGAGAATTAAAACTTTTTCTTCTACAACGAAAACTCGTCACGAACGGAAACTATTTACATTGGGTTTTAATTATAATCTTAATATAGATCCTGATTTGGTTATTTTTAACTTTAGTGATAGATCTTTGTCTTCCGAAGAGAAACGCGTGCTATCTTTGGGCCTTGATTTTAAACTACCTTGTTTTAAACTTAACTTTGCAAATTATTTTTTGTTATTCGAAAAATTGTGCGCACAATTGATCAAACTATCCCCCCCTTCCCCCTTTAATAATAATAATAATAATAATAATAATAATGGTAATGGTGGTAATAATAATGACAACTTAATTCAAAATATTAAATTTTTAGCTAATCGTTTCTTTTATTGTTTTAAGGGCCATAAACTATTTTCTCCTGTTTTTAAATTCAAAGACTTTAAACTACTCAAAGAATTGAGTCAAGACTCATCAATAGTAATTACGAAACCAGATAAAGGAAAAGGCGTAGTAATACTTAATAAAACCGACTATATTAATAAACTTTCTAATTTAATTTCTGATCCTTCCAAATTTAAAGTCCTCAAAGTAGACATTTTTAAGCATATTCTTAAAATTGAAACAAAAATCAATAACTTTATCAGGAAATTAAAGTCTCTCAATGTTTTGCCCCCAATTCTGACCTACATATTTCTGGTACAATTCCTGGTTCTATTTATGGACTTCCCAAGATTCACAAGCCTAATGTCCCACTTCGTCCAATTTTGTCAGCTATAAATTCCCCCACGTATAAACTCGCGAAAGTTTTTAGTTCCCCATCTTGAAGCTATAACTAAGAATGACTATACAATTCACGACAGTTTCCATTTTGTAGATCAAATAAAAAACCTGTCTTTTGGACAATGCTACATGGCTAGTTTTGACGTTGAGTCCCTTTATACAAACATACCAATTTCCGAAACAATTAATATAATTACACAATCAATTTTTAATAACATGTCACCTCTTAATTTGGATCCCTCTCTTAATTCTAATATCAGTTCTGCTCATTTTAAAAAACTTTTACAATTGGCCACAGAGGACACGATATTTCTTTTTAACAATATTCTTCACCAGCAAATTGATGGCATGGCGATGGGTTCACCTCTTGGTCCATCATTTGCGAATGCTTTTTTAGCTCATCACGAATCCATTTGGATTGATCAATGTCCCCAGAGTTTTAAACCTATATTTTACCGTAGATATTTAGATGATTGTTTTATTATTTTTAAAGACGAATCCCATTCATCTCAATTCTTGAACTATCTTAACCACAAACATTCTCACATCAAATTTACCATGGAACAAAGAAAATAATTGCTCCCTCCCTTTTTTGGACATACTTATAGAGCGCAAAACAGATTGTTTTCAGACTTCAGTATATCGTAAGCCTTCCTCTACTATTTTGGGTACTAATTTCTTCAGTTTTATTCCTTCACGTTTTAAACTTAATAGTATTTTATGCAAGATTGATAGAGCACACAAAATTTGCTCCAACTGGTTAAACTTTCATAAAGAAATTTGTTACTTACGAAAATTTTTTAGCACCAATTTTTTTCCTCCCCATATGTTCGATAAAATTTTAGCATCATATCTTAATAGCATTTTTCGCCCACAGATCGCTGATTTTTCCGTTCCGAAAATGGTGGTTTATCTGAAACTTCCCTTTTTAGGTCCTAAATCTACAGATTTGACAAAACTACTAAAAGAAATTTTGACTCCTTTGTTTCCACATGTTGATTTCAAATATATTTTATCCAATTCTTTTAGTTTAGGCTCTTTTTTTTCGAATAAAGGAACGTATCCCGAAGTTATTGAGGTCCTCTGTTGTTTATAAATATACGTGTGCAAGTTGTAACGCTTGCTATATAGGGGAAACTTCCCTTCAACTTACAGTCCGGATCTCAAAACACAAGGGACTTTCGTTCAGAACTGGTCTGCCATTGACAAACCCGGAGAATTCTGCAATTCGGGATCATGCTTTCCAACAAGACCACCCTATTTTAAACGATAATTTTGCAATAGTAAAACCATTCAACTCAGTTACTGACGGCAGAATTTTGGAGTCCATATTTATAAGGAACCAAAACCCGTCACTAAATAATAATATTAGTTCCATCCGATTGTACACGGTTTGATCAGACTGTGCGCTTTTATATTATTTTATTATATGTATTATGTATGTATATATTGTTCATTTTAATTTAATTTTACCATTTTCTGTTATTGTATTGATTGTTTCTCTCACAATATTTTAATAACCAACCACCCAAATTAATTTATATGTTATTCTGTTATTTTAAATGTTCAGTTTTTGAAATTCTTCTGGATCGATAGAAGGTGCGAGTTCTTGTTTAGTTATGATTTTAGTGCATTTGTAATTTTTTTTTTTTTTTTCATCTTTTTAAATTTTTACTTGGATTGATTTTGTTTTTGTTTAGTTTCTAATTTTTTAATTGTATAATTTTTTGAAAAATTTTTTTATTGTAATTTTAACAGTTTTTTGAATTCTTTAATTGTTAGTTTTTTAATTATTTTTTAATCATTTTTTTAGATTGTCACTGAGGATGGATTTAGATAATCCGAAACGTTTGAAAATATTAAAATAAAAAAGGAAAAGAAATGTTGAAAATTTTGATTGCAGTTTATGCCTTCATCATAAAAATAAGATTTCCTAGAAATCAGTCAATTTCTCATATATATATATATATATATATATATATATATATATATATATATATATATATATATATATATATATATATATATATATATATATATATATATATATATATATATATATGAATTGATAGCATAAAACCGTTGAGTAACCTCCTGTGTTTCCTGACAACATCCTACTTTCTACCTTCGAGGCGTTTGAAGGCCACAAGGTGAACAAGGAAAACAAATCACGGATTACCTATATTATCGCATTGGCATTCGAAGTGAAATGACGCACAAAGGAATTGTGATAACACTAGTTTAGTTCGAGTAAAAATGAAGATATCTGTATGTGTTTAGAAAAAAAATGGCAATCAAGTAGAAAATGTTTTCTAAATAGTTACAAACTTCAAGTGTTAAAGATATATATATATATATATATATATATATATATATATATATATATATATATATATATATATATATATATATATATATATATATATATATATATATATATATATATATATAGTATATATATATATATATATATATATATATATATATATATATATATATATATATATATATATATATATATATATATATATATATATATATATATATATATATATATATATATATATATATATATATATAGCCTGATCAGCTGGCTAGCTTGAAACTATTAAAAACATGATTCACATAAGAAACAATCATGTCAAACTCTGGTCTTCCGTTTCACAAAGAACAAAAATAATCAAAATTTATCATTATTATATCTAAGCAATATCTGAAAATTTTATAACAATTATCTCATATTATGAGAATATATATATATATATATATATATATATATATATATATATATATATATATATATATATATATATATATATATATATATATATATATATATATATATATATATATATATATATATATATATATATATATATATATATATATATATATATATATATATATATATATATATATATATATATATATATATATATATATATATATATATATATATATATATATATATATATATATATATATATATATATATATATATATATATATATATATATATATATATATATATATATATATATATATATATATATATATATATATATATATATATATATATATATATATATATATATATATATATATATATATATATATATATATATATATATATATAGTATATATATATATATATATATATTATATGTGTGTGAACGAGTGTATGTATGTGCGAAATTTCTCTCAATTAAATATTTGAAAAATGCAAACTTTCAAAAAATGAGTAAATAAATACATAAATAAAGAAATAAATTAAATAAATAAATAAATAAAATAAATAAATATAATACAATCAATACAATAGGGAAGCTTCACAGTCCACACAGTTGATTAAATTCACAGCTTCGCATTTTAAAGGAAACATTTTTATGTAAAAT
Source organism: Armadillidium nasatum (assembly GCA_009176605.1). NCBI lineage: Eukaryota > Metazoa > Arthropoda > Malacostraca > Isopoda > Armadillidiidae > Armadillidium > Armadillidium nasatum. Next base: position 5,003 of record SEYY01017698.1, read on the forward strand.
GCACACAATTAAATTTAAATAAGTGCATTAATATAATGTAATGAACAGATGTTGCGTATGTGTAACACACAAACCCTAGCAATATATATATTATATATATATATATATATATATATATATATATATATATATATATATATATATATATATATATATATATATATATATATATATATATATATATATATATATATATATTATATATATATATATATATATATATATATATATATATATATATATATATATATATATATATATATATATATATATATATATATATATATATATATATATATATATATATATAGGTGCGTATGTGTCACTTATGATAGATAACCTATAAAGTCGGTATAGGAAACGTCAGTTGATTTGTGGTCGACATTCTGTGCTGGTACACGTGAAGTATGTAAAAGCTTATACAGTAGTTTTGAAAGGGACAAATTTTTGTTTCATGGCTAGCAGGTGTGTGTCTGAGCACAGAGGCCATGTTAATTGGTGTATTCAAATGCAAGGCCATAAGCGCATATTGTGTTTCCGCAAAAAAAAAAACAAAAAAAAAAACACATTATCAGATAAATTCCAACTCACACATAAATCGGAATTGTGTAACAGAGACAAATGAACACTGCAGAGGACTGACCAAAAATAAGAAAACACTAGTTACGTAAGTTATTTTTGAACCTTATACCAGTCTTGCAAACCCTATTTGCACAAAAATAGTAGGGAGGAAACTCCATAGACAATGTTCATGGGCGTAACGCAATCGCAAACTTCTTAAAAGCGACGTAAATGTCAGAAAGAGGAAAGAGTGGTGCAATACACGTATGGATTTTACTGGCGATCAATGGAAGACAGTCCTTTGGTCAGATAAATCAACCTGCGGAAGTTCCCATCCTTTGGTTGGTCGAGTTTACGTGTGGAGAACACCATCCCAAGCCTATGATAAAGACTGTCATATGTCACATGTAAAGCATGAAGGAGATTCTGTCAAGGATTGGGAATCCATAACATAGTCTTCCGCAGGTCTCATTATCCCCATGCCCAATAAATATAACTGGCAGGGATAATGTAGGCGTTTTGGGCAACCAGGCTTATTCTATAATGCGGACAATGTTTCCTAAGGTTTGCGCTCACGTTGTTCAGTTGTGGTTTGATTAACATGCAGATGGGTTCACATCTTTCCTGGCTCCCACAATCGCCAGACCTTAATATCATAGAGTCAGTATATGTATAGGGGAACAGGGTTCGGGGTCGCTATCCACCACCACCATCCCTATATATATATATATATATATATATATATATATATATATATATATATATATATATATATATATATATATATATATATATATATATATATATATATATATATATAACACCTTGCTATCAACAAAACCAAACTCGTGCATAAAACAAACGCATGAAGAATGAAGCTACCAAAATGTTCCAAATTTCACGACGGGGTAGGGGGTAGGGGGTTTGGGGGTTTGGGGAGAAAAAAGAAAAAAAAGTGCCATCCAAAAACATAAGAGGTGAAAAACACAAAATTTACACATCAAACTAAAAATTTACCTTATAATCGTAAAACGGCGCCATTATTATTATATCAGAAGGCAAATCAGTGAGAAAATAACTAATAAATATTATACCATTAAATATTTTTTTATTTTATTTTATTTATTTATTTTTTGGACGAAGATTTTTATGAGATTCTTTTATCGAAAATCTTCAGAAAGTCTCAGAGCCATTCGCATCAACCTTAATAAAGTTAAATATAACATATTAATATAATAAATATATATATATATATATATATATATAATATATATATATATATATATATATATATATATATATATATATATATATATATATATATATATATATATATATATATATATATATATATATATATATATATATATATATATATATATATATATATATATATATATATATATATATATATATATATATCGCACAAGACTAGATCTTATCTTTATAGCAAAGTGATTAAAAAAATATAAAGTTAAGCAATTAATAGTTTAGTTCAAGATGCTGCTGTTTTACTTAACTTCCAGCAATAAAAACATAATACCCTGACTAGTAAAATGTTGCTTTTACGATTTAAGAAGTTCTTCCAATAAATAATAATAATAATAATAATAATAATAAATAATAATAATAATAATAATAATAATAATAATAATAATAATAATAATAATAATAATAAATTATTATTATTTTAAAAAATTAAGGGGAAAAACTTCTTGTTATAAATTTTGGAATAATTAATAAAATACAAAGAACAAAAAAAATTAAATAAATTCCCACTAAAGAATTAACTGTAATTCTCAAGTAAACATTGACTTTTAAAAAAAATTTAAATTTTTTATTTCTATAAACAATAAATAAGTATGCCAATTTGAGCTAATAAAATAAATTTTGTGCAAACCTGTCAATAATCTGAGAAAGACACAATTTGATATTCGTTATTCACAAACCCAACAAAGGTTTCTCAGTAAACAGGATAACTCATCATCTATTTTTATTTAGCCACCAATATATCAGACAGATACACTAAATAAAATTTGATGGGGTTTCCCTCCAAAGTGCGTTGGGGTGGGTGGGTGGTTGGGGGTTGATAATAAAATTGTAGTTGATAACCATCATTTGTTTCAACATTCAGATGGAATATTTTTTGGAGTGTAAATTTTATATATATATATATATATATATATATATATATATATATATATATATATATATATATATATATATATATATATATATATATATATATATATATATATATATATATATATATATATATATATATATATTATTTTATATTTTTTTTTTTTATTTTTTTTTTTTTTTTTTTTTTTTTTTTTTTTTTTTTTTTTTTTTTTATTTTTATTTTTTTTTTATTATATTTTTTTTTTTTTGAAATATTATAAAACAGTATTCAACATAAATTTAATACAACCATTGTAAAATAATCGTAAAACTAACCATAAAACTAAGCTTTTATTATTTAAATAAAAAAAGAGAGACTTAAAGATAACTGTAGTAAAATTATTATTATTATTATTATTATTATTATATGCTGTTAATTGCAATTTATTGTTGCGTTTTAATTTTTGACATTTTCTTTTTTATATGTCCTCTCATCAATTTATTTTAACGTAGATAGTTATATACGAGTGTATGTATGTATATATATATATATATATATATATATATATATATATATATATATTATATATATATATATATATATATATATATATATATATATATATATATATATATATATATATATATAAGCAAACAAACAAAGAAAAGAGACACACACACACAGCCTACATACCGATGCAAGAAACTCCCATTAAAAGATCATCTGGACGTGATACTTGTGAAATACACAGTAAATCTCTCTAAATAGATCACCCACCACATCCCACACTAAAACAGTTCCCAACACCAAAAACAAACAAAAACTCACCCGCTTCATAAAGCATATACATCTACAACACAACCATCATTAAACACATCCATAAACAAAGAGCCCAAGAAGTAATCTCCATATACAAAAACAACATATATCAAACACATCTACCACAAATATTACCTTCGGAACAATACTCTTGACCACGAAACTCGAAAAACAGTCCCGACTTCACTCTAAACACCACCATCCCTTCCAAGAAAACAGATTCAGAATAAATAAAGAATTCTCACCCCACTTCCAAAAATGTTTCTTCCCAGCCCCAGGCGACACAAAATACCTAATACTGAAATGTCCGGCCCTGGCACATGCTAGACACATTCATGCTAATTACTTCCCCGGAACTCTGAGCCACGCCTACGCGGGTGGCAAAATTTCTTGGGAGATGCTCGCTTCCTGGCGAGGACAGCGGAGGCTGTAAAAAGTGCGTGAGGATATATATATATATATATATATATATATATATATATATATATATATATATATATATATATATATATATATATATATATATATATATATATATATATATATATGTGTGTTGTGTGTGTGTGTGTGAACTATTTCTTTATAAATCACACAAACAAGTTCTTTACCTATGAAGAATTTAAACCCAAATGAGTAACTGAAGCCTACTACATTCAACTATATCAAGGACTAATTATTAATTAAATGATGAGACGGGATTACGAATTTTTTAACGATGACGATGAAATTGAAGAAATATATTTTAATCCTTTACAGAACTTTCAAAAAACAACAAAAAAAAACAAAAACATGTGTAAGTACAGTCGTCAACAGAAGTTCGTTCCTATTAGGCTGGAAATAAATATTTATATAAAATGGAAATCATTTCATAAAAGCTCTATTTTGAAAAAAAAGACAATAAAAACATTGAGCGGGGCTTAATTGAAGTGTGATTGGCTGAACCTGAAATGATTTCCATTTTATATAAATATTTATTTCCAGCTTAATAGGAACGAACTTCTGTTGACGACTGTACATGCAATTTTAATATATAGTTTAATTCAGGGTGTCCCACTCGCTCCCAACCCCAGATATGCGCTAATGGATCTCAAAGTAGTGCTCAAAAGTTACCAAAAAAATACCACGAACAAACCTTGGTGTATGAAAATCGTGCTGACATCACAAGTGTCGTAAGTGATCGCCATGCCTGCATATCACACGATTTTCCATGTTCTGGAAGGTTGCTACCAACATATTGGGAGTCACAGCGTCAATTGACCTTTGAATGTTATCTTTTGGTTGCATGAGAGTACATGGTTTGTTACGAAACACTTTCCCTTTTAGCATGATCCATAGGAAGAAATCCTTCAGGGTTAAGATGAGGCGACCTTCGTGGCAAAAAAAAAAACCTTTGAAAATGACCCAAACTTCACGGAAGGACTCAAAAATTTCGTACATTCTAACGTTGGACGTTTGGTAAGTGACGCCATCCTACAGGAAATAATCAGTACGGA
>SEYY01017698.1:12500-17500 GCA_009176605.1 Armadillidium nasatum
ATATATATATATATATATATATATATATATATATATATATATATATATATATATATATATATATATATATATATATATATATATATATATATATGAGATAGGAAAGGGTAAGCTGTTGGATCTGAGGGCTTCGAGATCTTTCTCCTGAGGTTGTAGAGTTTGCTTATAAAATTATACGTGAAGAATGATATTAACCAAAGTTTTAAAAAAAAAATTTTTTTTTTTCTTTCGGAAAAAAAAGTTTAGATAGAAGTAATTCAGGTCAATAAAGGATGATTATTTTGTCGCAGTCAAGTCAAATGAAGAATAGTTCTTCACATGGTTCTAAAGGCTGGGAACCATTTTTGCCAGTTTTTTCTTTCTTCCCACGTACGATTGCAGGAATGTGAATACTTTCTGCAGTCGACACCACCCTGCATCATGCAGGATATAGTGCAGTGTATAAAAAAATAAAAAAAAATAAAATATATAATATATATATATATATATATATATATATATATATATATATATATATATATATATATATATATATATATATATATATATATATATATATATATATATATATATATATATATATATATATATATACTATCAAATTCAGACGTTCGCAGGTGCATTAATATTTGGGAAGAGATTGCAAAAGTCAGTTAACGCGATAAGCCATATGAATGTCTAATCGGATGTAGATAATCCTTATGTAAAATGAACTCTTACAAAGGGAAAATATATATATATATATATATATATATATATATATATATATATATATATATATATATATATATATATATATATATATATATATATATATATATATATATGAACTGGGTAAAAAAAAAAATTTTTTTTATTGTAATAATGTTTGACATTTAAATTTGAATGACAGTGATTAAAAATTAACATAATTATTATTATTTTTTTTTTTAACAGAAATAATGTCATTTTGATACGAAATGGTAAATTAAGGCCAATATAAAATAAAGTGCCTTGAAAATATAACAATATCACCTAACATTTAACATGTTATAAGAAAACCCAAAGACATCTTTCATTCATACAATATTTCCTTTCATTTATTTTATTACTAATAATAGAAAAATTATTTTGAGCAGGAATGTACAGAAGTGAGGAAGATTACAAAATTTCGGTATAGAAGGGAAGAGGGGAACCGAGGGTCCTCATCGATTTCCATCGTATTAAAATTATTTCTGGGGTATGAATATTTTTTTTTTTTTTAATGGCTTCATAAAAAAATTAAACTTCATACTAGGTTGTTCTCAATTAAGTATTTCAAATTCTCGTCAATATATATATATATTAGGGATGGAGCGATACCAAAATTTTTACCGATACCGATACCGATACATAAAAATTACCAGATACCGATACCGATACTAGGTCTACCGATACCGATACTTTACTCTTATCCAAAAATTTTGCCGATACCGATACCGATACCGGTATCGGAAAATATGCCGATACTTACCGATACTATATACCGATACTTCACTCCATCCCTAATATATATATATATATATATATATATATATATATATATATATATATATATATATATATATATATATATATATATATATATATATATATATATATATAGATGATACTTTGTATACATTTATTTACTTAAATATTTATTATCTTTTTAAATAACGAAAGAACGTGAGTTTACGAAGACATTTTTTATAATCACCCGAAATTAAACATTCATAAGAAATAAACCTTTTGCCAAAAGTGACTCACACTTAATTAGGGCGTGTGTGTAATGACAATATAATTTGGTAGTGAAGTTCACCACAACCAGAGTCAAGAAAACGATGTGTCGGGGTCAGAAAGTAATTTTCGTGGTGGGTGTTAGAAGTAGAGTTGATTGAAATCTTGGGTTTGGTGGTGGGGTTAGAGGCAATTTTGGTGATGATCGAGTCAGGGTCGGAAGTAATTTTCTTGTTGTCAGAATTTGAGTTTAGTAGAAACCTTGAGTTTGGTGGTGGTGGGTGGGGGATAGAGGCAATTTTGGTGTGGTCGTGTCAATGTCGAAGTAATTTTGTTGGTGTTGGAGTCAGAGTGAGTAGCAATTTTGGTTTTCGTTGGGCAGGAAGCAATGTTGATGGTGGTCAAGTCTTAGTAGGAAGCAATTTTAGTGATAGTTTAATCGAAGTTGGTAGTAATTATATATATATAATATATATATATATATATATATATATATATATATATATATATATATATATATATATATATATATATATATATATATATATATATATATATATATATATATATATATATATATATATATATATATATATATATATATATAAGCATTAGTAGGAGCAGGTAGTAATTTCGATCGTGCTGGAGTTGGTTGATACTAAATTTTAGTGGTGGGGGATAGAAGTCAGGCAATTTTGGTAGTGGTTGTGGAATTGCTTAAAAAAAATTTTGTAGTGCTGAAGTCGAGTAATTAGCAATTTTATTGGTGGTGGAGTTGAAGTCAGATGCAATTTTTTTGTGGTGGTAGGAGTAGGAATCCGTAACAATTATGGTGTTGGTGGAATGAGAGAGGGGATCAGAAGTGGCTAAAATTTTTTAATCTGCTGGGAATCTGAGTCGCAAGCAATTTTAGTGGTGCAGATGTCGCAGTAATTGATATCAAAAAAAATTTTTTTTTTGGGTAGAGTGAGAATGGGATGCAATTTCTGGTGATGCTAGTAGAGTAAGAAGAGTAAGAGTTTGTATCAATTTGTATAGAGCTGGTCGAAAAAGGATGCAATTTTTGGTAGTGATGAAGTCGGAGTCAATAAAAATATATACTGCCTTCAAATATAATATAAACCTTTAATTAAAATGAAAGAGGATAAGGAAGGGGGGCACTTCTCTTCTAAATACAAATATTTTATAAATTTTAAGATTTTCTTTATTTACTTAAAACACAAATTTTACAATTTTTTTTTCTTTGATTTTATATTTAACTAAGCTTTATTGTTTCTTAATGAAGTTCTATAACAAAATTTCTTTGACACACCCACCATTCGTTCAAATAAATATTCATTACTGTATAAACAAATTTTTCCCCGGTTTCAATTCCAGTTATATGCGTAATAAGTACAATAATAATAATAATAATAATAATAATAATAATAATAATAATAATAATAATAATAATAATAATACTAATAATAATAATAATAATAATAACTACTAAAACACTTAATTAAGAGAAAATATAATTAAATGAGTTAATTATCTCTATTATCGCAAAAATATCCTGTTTTTTTTTTTTTTTTACATAAATTAACAATTTCCCAGACTTAAACCCACTGTATTTTAACTGCTGACACTATATATATATATATATATATATATATATATATATATATATATATATATATATATATATATATATATATATATATATATATATATATATATATATATATATATATATATATATATATATATATATATATATAGGGATTCTTTATTGAAAGCAAATTATACAATGCAAGCCAATAATTATGTCGATACATATCAATACATAGTCCGACAATAATATTTTTGTATTAAAAAATATTGGAGCAAATTTTCACACAAAATAATATTTAAAATCTAAACTAGAGAGATAAAGATTTAAAGACTGAAATAAAGTCCCTATGTCTTTGTTCATCCTAGATTTCTGAAACAACTGAAATGCTTTATAACTGTCAACTGCCAACAAGTTATCGTAAGTTTGGTTTAATTGGGGAGGGGATTAAGTAAATTCAGCTTAAGGAAATCTATGACTTACACTATATTTAGTTTCAAAACTACTCGCATTATATAGAGTTGAAATATGCATTTTGGAAAACTCTTACGGTAATACTGAAAAGAAAATTTAATCTTTATTTAGCTATATTATATTTTTTTTTTTTTTTTTTTTTTTTAATCAAAATAATAATTATAATCTTTTCTACAAATGAATTTCTTTCTACGTTTTTCGTAGTTCACAATTTTTATTAATTTACTCTAAATTTTATATATATTATATATATATATATATATATATATATATATATATATATATATATATATATATATATATATATATATATATATATATATATATATATATATATATATATATATATATGGTAACAATAATAATAATAATAATAATAATATCCTCTATATAAAACAAGCATATTGATTGCATTGTTGTGAATTGCCTCTTGCTTGTTGAAAAGATTACGTGTACATTTATTTTATTATTTTCCATATGGTATTAGCCTAAATTTTTTTTAAATAAAATAAATAAAAATAAAATAAAATAGAAATTACTTTCAGCAATAATTCTCGAAATTCCTTAACTCAATAATAATAATAATAATAATAATAATAATAATAATAATAATAATAATAATCTAATAATAATAATAATAATAATAATAATAATAATAATAATAATAATAATAATAATAATAATAATAATAATAGTCTAATAATAATAATAATAATAATAATAATAATAATAAGAATAATAGTAATAATAATAATAATGGATATATTTAGAAAATATACAAACTAAATCTCTTTCCAGCTTTGGGCGAAAAAAACAAACAGGATTGAATAAAATATTTAAAAGAAAGTATATATATATATATATATATATATATATATATATATATATATATATATATATATATATATATATATATATATATATATATATATATATATATATATATATATATATATATATATATATAAGTACGTTTATTTTACCAGGCTATTATTATTATTTTATTATTATTATTATTATTATTATTATTATTATTCTCTCACTTTACTCACAGCGACGCCGTAAACGCACCCTTGCTTCAACATGCACTGAGTGATACTGTGAAAAATCTGTAACAGTTTGGACTTTGGAGATGAATTGCCAGGCAGGATTTATTCTTACACAAAATCTGACAGATGTCTGACGCTCTTTTCCTCGA
>SEYY01017698.1:22500-30000 GCA_009176605.1 Armadillidium nasatum
GGAATAAATAGTACCGGAATCGTCTAAAGTTGAATTTGAGGCAAAAGTTTGGGCGAAGAGTTCAGATTTTGAAGAAGGCAAAACCGCAGTTTTCAACTAATATAATTTCTGAATATACTATAGGAGGGAAAGAGAGAAGCAAAGTTAAAGTTGACTTTTTGCAAAATGCCACAAAGGATGTGAGAAAGAAGAACCAGAAAGATTATTGCATTTTCTACGGAGAAATGAGTTTTTGGTGTTAAGGAGAATAGATTTTGCATGATTCCGGGATGAAATATAAGATGCGTGTGTTTCTGGAGTTTGAAGACAACGGTAATCCCTGAAGGCAGCATCCCTGCAGCTGATAGCACGAGAACAAGGGTTAAACCAAGATGTTAGGTTTAGTAGAAGGGAAAGAATAAGGAATGTACGCCTCCATGCCAGAGAGAACTACCTCAGTAATGCGTTCTGCACACTCCGAGGAACCCCTCCCACGGAAGAAATAAGCATTAAATGGGAAATCAAAGATGTACGTCCGAAAGTCCGACCATCTTGCGGCATCGAAATGCCACAAACGTTTCCTCACAATAGTCGGGGGTCTTTTCTGAGGAATACTTGAAAAGATAGAATGGATACAGACATAAGATGATCAGACGAACCCAGAGATGGAAAGAGTTCAATAAAATAAGTAGAAGTATTAGAGGTTAGAAAAAGGTCTAGAATGTTGGGTTCACCTCCAAGGCGATCAGGGATATGAGTAGGAGCTGCACCATATATATATATATATATATATATATATATATATATATATATATATATATATATATATATATATATATATATATATATATATATATATATATATATATATATATATATATATATATATATATGTTATTTATTTATGCTTTAAAGAGTTGAACTAATTACCTTCTTAATTAACATTGTTATTTCACTTTATCATTTGCATAAATTTACAATTTCCAATATTGAGGATAAACTTTAAATCAAAGCCCTATTTACTTATCAAAATTTGGAATAAAAGAAATTTTTTAAAAATTTATATTTAAACCATATACTTAGCATATAAATACTTAAAATTACTTTATTATAGCTTAAACTCTGATCCAACTTATCCTATTTAAAATTACTTTATTCTAGCTTAAACTCTGATCCAACTTATCCTCTCCCTTTCTTTAATTAAAAAGCTCGAGTTTTCTTAGGTAATACAATCAACGATCACCTAATCTCTTATTAAATTAAATGACCATTTAATAATCTCAAAGAAAGCACTACACTGCAACAAAAAAAATAACACTGAACAATAAAACAACAACAACAACAACAGAGGCATTTACGACATTCTCAAGAGACAAATGATCTCAACGTAATGTCCAATAATAAGGTGTCAGTTAATGAAACGCGCCCTCTCACATGGGGAATACAATGAGCAGAAGATCACAAAAGAAAATTTAATTAGATATTGATAATAGCCTCTCAAAACAATAGAAGGCAAAGCCAATTAACGTATCAATTATTTTGTCTGATTCTCACCTTACAAAAATTATACTACAACTTATAATAATAATAATATTAATAATAATAATAATAATAATAATAATATATTATTATTATTATTATTAATATTATCAACTTTCAAACAAATATTACTCATGACTTAGATAAGTGCAGAGGGTAATTTCCACTATAGAAAAACTTAACAAAGAAAATTTTATTGTTCTTAACGCAAAAAGAAAATCATCTATAGCTCTTTTAAAGTTTTCAGTACTCTTCCAGATCCCTCTCTCCGATTCCTCTTATTTTTTGTTTCCCCAGATGTTGCAATATATATATATATATATATATATATATATATATATATATATATATATATATATATATATATATATATATATATATATATATATATATATATATATATATATATATATATAATATATAATATATATATAGTAGACTACAATGTTAACAATTATTGGCAAAAATGTAAAAAGCTACCCAAACCACATCAATCCAAAAGCCCTTAGTTAATGATTCCTTTCAAGCCTTGAAGCATATACCTCAAGATAGTACAATTCAAGCCCCCATGCTTAGTAATTCATATTCAGACATTGTTTACAATGAACATTTAAAATGAAGCTCTTTCATACTTTGGCTTTTTAAAACAGTAAAAAAAAAAAAAACAAGAGAAGGTATTTATGACTTCAATGGAGGGGAAATCAGTGTCACACACAATATCATATATGATTCCTACATAAGAGCCATTGTGCTGAAGGGGTTTTAAATCTTTTTTTTTTTTTTCTCACAAAAATTCAAAAAAAATAAATAGAGCAAAATATAATTGATGGGTACAGGTACAGTAGTTTTAGAGAGTTTTATTATTAATTTTTTTTTTTTTTTTTTTTTTTTTTTTTTTTTTTTTTTTTTTTTACTGCTAATCTGAGTAACATTAAGGTCATACATTGAATAATAATAGCTTGGAAATGCAGTTTACCAAAAGGTTTAGCAACTGAGTTTTGTTTGCTAGTGCTTCTAATGGTTTTATTATTATATTTATCAATTCTAAAACATTCTACCAAAATAGAGTTGGGCCAATGACTGGTTAAACAATTTAAGACTTCCCTTCAGGAACTTCACAGGAAGAAGCTTTGGTAAGATGTTGTGAAAAGAAGATACAAAGGCAAATTATGACAATCTTGGCACTGAATATGAATGATGGAAGTAGTTCTAAAAAGGTAGCTCTAAATAATTGCTTGTAGATAATTATCATTAAATGAAAAATTGGAAGAAATAATGGGTATCAATATTATTAAAATCCAAGTCCACTTAGTCCAGTATATAACAAATTTTCTAAAACATTGTTGTGCTAAAAATGCATGCCTAAATTTGTTTGATAAATATTCTATAAATGGATATTTGCCCTCTTTGTGGATTTTTTAATTATGAAGACAGATGACAGGAGAATACATTTCAAAGTACACAGAAAGAATACACATTTAAACTCATATCTTCAATGATGCTTAACGTATCCAGGGTTTGTAAAAATAGTAATAGTTATAACCTATATGCGTACAAATATTGGAGCAAAGGTACAACTTTCTTTGTATTTTTTTTGGACAGATCTTAAAAATTTTCTTAATTTTTGTCAAAAAAAAAAACTACCAGAAAAGGGGGAAATTTCTTTTAGTTATTTTTGTCATTTATTAACTTCTTTTATACAAAACATTTTTAAATATGAAGACTATTCTACTGAAAAAATTCAAAATTGAGAATGCCAATAGTTTCTTCTATTAAAGAAACGATTAAAATTTATTTTTGAGGGTGGTTAGTTTTACCCTGCATGGTTAGTTTATCCTGTCTGATGGTATATATATATATATATATATATATATATATATATATATATATATATATATATATATATATATATATATATATATATATATATATTATAAACTTACCGTAAATTCTTTTTGGAATTGGAAGTTATTAATATTTATGATTCTTAATAATAACTATTTATCAAATTCAGAATAAAATAATACACAATTCAAATGGATACTAAATTCAGATATCAAGTTTTACATTGATATTGTACTGAAGGTATCGATATAGATATTTTAAGAGATTTTCAACTCCATAATAATAAAATTTCTGAAAAAAAAAAAATTTATTAGACAGTGGTTTAATAATAATAATAATAATAATAATAATAATAATGAATAATAAAATTCGTCAAACTATAGAATATAGTCTAACTTATCTGACAATGAACAATGAAACAAACCACAGTATATTATATATATATATATATATATATATATATATATATATATATATATATATATATATATATATATATATATATATATATATATATATATATATATATATATATCAAACTTGGGTCTAAGTACAGGTGGCTGTACTTAAGTACAAGTACAACAGAATTGTAAAGTATACTTAAGCAAAAATGCCGAGCAATAAGACAAGTACATTTTTATATTTTTATATAAAATCATAGTCATAAATATTCAAAGTTATACAATTGGGATCTATTCCTAATTCTGAATTATTGTAAACAATATTGTAAAATATATAATAATTTAATAAAGGTAGTGACAAACAAATTTTTATAAAAAATAATTAAGCTCTTTTTAATCTTTTTTTAATTCTCTTTTCCCAAAGTGTAAAAATTAAAACATAATTCTATATATTGTTACATTTCATAAACATTAAAAATTCATAATTCTTTTCTGTCAAGGCGAAAGACTTTTCCTAAAATGCTAAAGATTCTTTTCACAGATATATAAAATGCCAATTATCTCTATGCCAGCTGTGCCAGTGTTGGAAACACTTCCATGTTTTATTTCAATATAACAATGCATCCACTTCTTTAGAAATACAAGGTTGACTGAAACATTCTTAATTTTATTTAAAATTTAGTAATATAAAATATCTAAAGAGTATAAATTAAACTTAACTTACCAAAATATTCCAAACTATAAAATAATTTCAATGTCTACAAACTTAAAGTTAAACAAAATATAAGATTTAAACTTAAATGTACAAAATATTATCTAGAATAAACAAAGACATTCCATGATCTGCAAGTCACAAAACATCTATTTTATACCATATTATAATATTTAAAGTTATATCTAAAATTTAAAGTTATTTCTAAAATATCTGAATGTATTTCATAATTTTCTGGAAAATCAAAATTTTGCAAAGTCCAATTTTCAAAAACTATATCAAACTAACCGAATTATTTCAAATCTAAATTAAAACATAGAAGTTATTTCAAAGTTATATCAAAATATTGAAACTATTTTAAAACTAAATCAAAATATTGAGATTGTTTCAAAGTTAAAGCAAAATACAAATTTATTTCAAAACTAAATTAAAATATCAAAATTATTTGTTATCAAAACCTTGAACTATTTCAAAATTAAATCAAAATTTCGATAGTATATTAAAATTAAATCAGAATATCAAATTTATTTCAAAGTTTAATCAAAGTACTGAAACTATTTGAAAACTAAAAGATACATCAAAATTATTTCAAAGCTAAATCAAAATATCAAAACTATTTCAAAATTAAATATTGAAATTATTTCAAAGATAAATCAAAATATCGAAACTATTCGAAATTTAAAACAAAATATTGAAATTATGTCAATGTTAAATCAAAAATATTGAAATGATTTGAAAACTAAAGTCTGTCAATATTAATTTAAACTATCCACAGGTAGCCTAATAAAACTTATCAACTGATACCTAAATGAAAATTGTATTAAATCAAACTATCAGTTGATAGCTAAGTATGAAAAATATTAATTTAAACTAACCACAGATAGCCTAGAAAAATTTATCAACCAATCCCTAAATGAAAATCACATTAAATCAAACTGTTAGTTGGTAGCTAAATATAAGAATATATTAATTTAAATAATCCATAAATAGCGTAGAAAAACTGTGGTGAACTTATCAATGATACCTAAATGAAAATCATATTAATCAAACTATCAGTTGATAGCTAGGTATGAAAACAATATTAATTTAAACTATCCACAGATAGCCTAGTAAAATTTCCCCCCTGATATCTAAATGAAAATTATATTAAATAAAATGATAAGTTGATAACTATGAGAATATATTAATTTAAAAGATCCATAGATAGCATAGTGAAACTTATCGACTGATACCTAATGAATATTGTATTTATCAAACTATCAGTTGAAGCTAAATATGAAATTTATCAACATAGTCATTCAGATCATTGGTAACTATTTATCAATTTACATTGTATGCTCAATATCAAACCAACAATATAAATGGACAGCTCAAAATCATAAATGGATAGCCCAAAACTCATTAAAGGTTAACTTAATTGAATTTAAGGTTTTCTTAATATATATATATATATAATTATACCTTCTTTATATATTCCTCACCCATTTATTTTTATGTATTTCTTAAATATTCTTATATATATATATATATATATATATATATATATATATATATATATATATATATATATATATATATATATATATATATATATATATATATATATATATATATATATATATATATATATATATAATTTATTCTTTCATATGCAACTTTGACAAATATGGCATAAGAAATTGGGTGGAAAAAGATAATTAGAAAATATATTGATACTAATATAGGTACGGTATATTAAATTGCTAAATCCAATAAACTAGTTCGACAACTTAACCTTGACTTAAAGGGTAAATT
Source organism: Armadillidium nasatum (assembly GCA_009176605.1). NCBI lineage: Eukaryota > Metazoa > Arthropoda > Malacostraca > Isopoda > Armadillidiidae > Armadillidium > Armadillidium nasatum. The sequence continues at coordinate 28,771 of SEYY01017698.1, forward strand.
TATGCCAACAGCCAGCAATTTGCCTAACCTAAATAGAATAAAAAAATTAAAATGCACTTTTTAAATATTTCAAATATCTAGTAACAAAGCTATAAAATATCAATCTATTAATATTGATAATTTTTATAATGTCGTTCTCTGCCTATATCACTGTAAGGTGTAGGAACTTTCAGTGTTGACCTAATTATATTTATTTTATAATAGGATTTATGGTATTTGAACTAATTTTTAAAGTTATTGAATTTGATTCCCTAACCAATTTAAATTTATTGAATTTGATTTTTTAACCAATTTTTATTTTCTTTAATATGTTTCAATTTTGAATAACAAATACCAGGTAAGAGACAAACCATACATAACAATCTTTTAAAATATTAAGTTCAATCCAATAAATGATTAGTTTGTAATGAATATAAGAATATATAGCCATAAAGGCCTATCAAGACTGTGCCAGTCATAAAAAATCTTAAGTCATATACCCAACCATACCATTTCCCACGCAACGTGCAATTTATTAAACCAAATCATAAATGAAACATCTAAACTAATATGTAAAATCCCTGATACCACAAAGGATTATCAAAAATACTCACTAAAATATGTTGACTTAAAAGCAGTCAGTTATAATATACCTTGATCATCCATATATTGATCCAACCTCTTCTTAAAAGTCAAAAGAGTTACTATCAATAATGACCATTCCAAAATTAACCACTCCGTTACTGAAATAATACTTTCCCACATCTAGATGGCATATATTATTTTTGGTAACTATACAAGGTTTAACTCTCACCTGTAGCTGGTATTTAATTGTTATTCAAAATATAAACTGGAAATGTAATGTATACTGAAGAAAAGTAATAAAAATGGGTTGGAAAATCAAGTTTGCTAAATTAAAATGCACTTAAGGTAGTAAAAATAGATTTTGAACATCATAAAGCTTGGCTGTCATCTGCAACTTTGACAACATTGTATAAGATGTTATTAAGAGGAAGATAATTAAAAAATATAGATACTAATATAGGAATATATCAATACTAATCTAACAAACAAGTTTGACTTAACCTAACCTTGACTTACAAAGGGTAAACATATACTAACAGCCAGCAAAAAACTAAATAGAAAAAAGATAAATAAATTAAAAGGTGCTAAAATGTACTTTTAAAGTATTTCAAATATTTAGCAACAACATTATGAAATATTGATACGTTAATATTGATAATTTTTGTG
>SEYY01017698.1:42500-47500 GCA_009176605.1 Armadillidium nasatum
AAGCAAAAATATAAAATAAAATAAAAAATTAAAAAACTAAAAACAAAAAACAAATTAACTCTGAAATTTGAAACAATTTTCAAAATTACTTAAAAAAAAAAAAACTCATTTCTATTCTACACAACAATTTTGATTTATTACTTAATGCAAATGTTTTCGTAGAGTAAGGCAACTAATATGAATGAAGTGTGCAGAAAAGGAAGGAAGCCTTACATTAAAATACTTTTTACAGCCGTTTTTTCAAACTTTCTGTCACCGACAATGTACGTTAATGTAAAATAATTAAAGAAAGTTTTTTAAGATCACATAAAGCCTTCTAACATCATCAGGATTGAAAAATATTCTTTGCTTATTTATCATTACTCACAATAATCCAACAGAATGAAAAATAAGAATATTTTTGTTAATTTTGGCAAAGAATAAAATCCACTTCAAAAACAGTTTAATAGTTTTCGTATTTATACAAATTCTATAAATACTTTTTAATTTTTTTGTCACAATTGATCAAACAAAAAAATATTCACAATGAAAGTAAAAATAAGCGACACTTTATTTCATAAATTAAAGATTACTGATTAGTCTAAGTAACGTACTTTTATATCACTGAATATAATTAATGAATGCACGAACGAAAAGGTACTTAGATGAAATTTGAACAATGAATTTCCTACATCACTTCACAGTAAATACCGATTATTATTATTATTATTATTATTATTATTATTATTATTATTATTATTATTATTATTATTATTATTATTATTATTATTATTATTATTATTATTATTATTATTATTATTATTATTATTATTATTATTATTATTATTATTATTATTATTATTATTATAATTTTAGTAACAAAACTACACTATATTCTTTGTGTTTGTAGCCAGATATCAAGTGAGATAAAATCTTCTATGCTTAGAACAAATTTTCATCGACGTTTTCATCTTCAATTGTGGTTTAAGAATAAACTACGTAACTAAAGTATCAACTCTGATAACACATTTGGAAGCATAAATAATTCTTAGGGAATTGAGGATACTCGTAAATGGAAGACACACACAAACGGCTACAAACATCCAAAATGAAGTGAGAAAACATGACTAATGTGTTATACTTTTGAAGAACCGAGTTGATCCTTCCCGATAATAAAAGGCGGATTCTGAAACAAAACTTAAATCAACAACTGTAAAGATTTTAACTCAGAATGAAGAATATTCCCTACGTTCACTATAAAAATAATGTAGATAAAATAAATGAAAAATATATTAAAAATTTTAACAAAAAAAGAAAACTAATTAATTATCAAAATATATTTATTAGCCTTAGAGAGAGAATTAAAATATATAGAAAGATGCATAGGTGGCATAAAGTGACACATGGGTCTCATTATCAGTTCTTGTAATAAATATTTTTGTAAATATATATATATATATATATATATATATATATATATATATATATATATATATATATATATATATATATATATATATATATATATATATATATATATATATATGGGGAGAAGAACACGAACACTAGTATATTTGGGCCATTATTTGTACTTCTTCAATGTAAAATGAGAACTTTAAATTACAAATTATTTATGTAATTATTTAAGTCATAAGCCTAGTTATATATGCTAATGCGCTGTTACAATTTTTTCCAACGACGATTAGGATAAGCATAGTTCTTATTGAGTGACTTTTAAGACTTCCAAAGATAGGAAAAAAATTTCATTCCACTTTAGCAAATTCGTCTTTTTTCAGATTAGGCGAAATTTCTGGTCTTTCGTTAGAAACATTTATTAGTGAGTTCAAAAGAACATGACAAGGCACTTAAATTGACCGAGAGGAGTATACAGTGGCAGCAAATTTGCAATGTAAATATGCTTTTACTTCGATCTTTAGTAAATTATTTAGGTAAATTAAATATTACTAAGAAAACTGAGTTATAAAAGATGTAGAGTCGAAAGTTTTATAAATGCATGGCAATGAATGCTCACTCAGGGAGCTCAAACTTCATTATTTATTTAAATAAATTCCTAAAGATCAGAGATAGGACATAATCAAATGGTGATATTGTTTAGATGGAAATCCATTCGTTCATAAGCTGGACTTTATAATGACTTTTTTTTAGGTTACCAGGATAGTGTAGTGGATATGATGATGGACTTGATTATTGTGAGAAAAAACGCTAGATCGAATTCCAAAGCACGTTTCATTTTCTTACATTTATAGTTCTTTCGACTTTACATGTATTATATTGCTGTTTACTTAGGCAGCATATATATATATATATATATATTATATATATATATATATATATATATATATATATATATATATATATATATATATATATATATATATATATATATATATATATATATATATATATATATATATATATATATATATATTATATATATATATATATATATATATATATATATATATATATATATATATATATATATATATATATATATATATATATATATATATATTATATATAAATATATATATAAGTATTTCTTATATCTATTTGTTTATCTATTTATAATAAAAATATTCCATATAAAAGTATATATATATATATATATATATATATATATATTTCTTTATATCTATTTGTTTATATCTATTTATATATATATATATATATATATATATATATATATATATATATATATATATATTATATATATATATATATATATATATATATATATATATATATATATATATATATATATATATATATATATATATATATATATATATATATATATATATATATATATATATATTTGCTGTAGCCTTAGTATAAACATTGCTTATACTGTGCTGCAGCTATTTGTACCAGGATAACTTAAGCCCTGTACGTGCTTTCTCATTTCATGGAACGGTTTTCTTACAGTTTTAAAGTTTCCTTGACTTCTTTGTTTTTGCAAAAGAGATACTTTAAGTTGAATTTAAGTCACATTTCTCCAGTTATCTGTTGATGCTCAAAACATAATTCTATCCATTTCTCTTCAGGCAATTCTTGACCTCTAGTCTACATGAACATGAAAGACATCACTTCGTTCTTTACCATTTTAGCTTTCAAGATTCCCGTAAAGCAGATTATTCCATAATGATATTAGCTCTATGTATTTCTTCATAAAATTTGTTAACTTCTTCTTTTCCATTTTGAGCTTCATGAGTGTAAATCTGAGTGGACATTTATTTTTTTTTTAAAGGGGTTTCCACTTGTTCAAGCTACGAGAATATTGTCCAAACATACACTTTGCTCTTGATTTTGTCAGAATAACTTCCGAATTGTGTTCTGCTGTTTTTCCTCTACTATACATGCAGGAATGTATTCTTCATTTAATATTATATTAAATATATATCACATCTCCAGATGTCCTATCTATCTATCTATCTATATATCTATCTATTTATCTATCTATCTATCTATCTATCTATCTATCTATCTATCTATCTATCTATCTATCTATCTATCTATCTATCTATCTATCTATCTATCTATCTATCTATCTATCTATCTATCTATCTATCTATATCTATCTATATATATATATATATATATATATATATATATTATATATATAATATATATATATATATATATATATATATATATATATTATATATATATATATATATATATATATATATATATATATATATATATATATATATATATATATATATATATATATATATATATATATATAATATATAATATATATATAATAACCTCATTGGAGCTGGATAAAACTCTGGACCTAAATTATCAAACAAGTGAGAACCTTCCGTTCTGAAGTCGTTATTACAAGAGTTTTTCATTTTTGGTATGAAAAACATCATCCCAATGAATATCTCTCTGTGTAGGGGGGGTCGTTCCGTACATCTCGTCCCATCATCATGTAACCAAGTCTGTAAATAATTATATATATAATATATATATAGTATATAATATATATATATATATATATATATATTATATATATATATATATATATATATATATATAATATATATATATAATATATATATATTATTATTATATATATATATATATATATATATATATATATATATATATATATATATATATATATATATATATATATATATATATATATATATATATATATATATATATATATATATATATATATATATATATATATATGATCCCGGTTAGCGCAGTGGGTAAAGCGGAGGAAATTCAATAGACAAAGCGAAGAATTTCCACGCTTTAGGGCAGGACGTTCGAATCTCGGTAACACGAAGAATCCGATCGCTCCGCCCACTAACCAAAGATCGGACATAAAAAAATCGCCGCTAGTAGGAGGTCTTCTGTAATTAATTACAGTTTACGGCAAAGTGTATAATACACTGATCTCAATACCCACACATCACTACAAACACAGCCAACACATACAACAACCTATAATTACATACAAACACTATCCTCTATCTGCCACTTGTTCAGTAGGTCTTCAAAGTATAGAATCTCACTACGTTCACGGATAGCTGATTGATCTAGATCTGTAAGACTGTTGCAAGGGTTACTATCACCCCAGTTAACTGTACACCATATCACCATTATTAGGTGACCCCACTGGTCGGGAAAACACAAATAACTCTCCTTCCCCCGATTGTCCTCACTACGGTGAGAGGTTAAAAGTGGTGAGAAAGTCTAAAGTCTATATATATATATATATATATATATATATATATATATATATATATATATATATATATATATATATATATATATATATATATATATATATATATATATATATATATATAGAGGAGGAGAGAGAGAGAGAGAGAGAGAGAGAGAGAGAGAGAAGAGGGATTTGTAACCCCTGTTAGGCACATGACATTCTGCTGGGGGTGTTTCTGGGTTTCAAAAAACCAATCAGAGACAACAACGCTAAACACGAGCACAATCGTTACCACTAAATTAAC
>SEYY01017698.1:52500-57500 GCA_009176605.1 Armadillidium nasatum
TTTATTAAGAAATGAACTTTGTTATAAAAAATTATTTAAAAAAAAATATTGACTTTCAAACCAACCAAAAATTAGTCTTCTTGGATTTGTAGTTTATTTGATGTTGGATAACTAACGTTCATATTGTCAATATCTGCAATGTCTGATTTGCACAAATATGTAATACTATTGCGAATATGGATAAACATTTAAAAATATAGTCAATATTAATGCAGATGGTGATATAGTACACATCTCTATTAGAAAAAAAACAATGCTCACCTGCGTATAAACTAAAGGTATACTGATCCATTCGTAGCAAAGAAGCATACCACACATTCCTCTACTTTTATTTATCTCGTCAATCAAGGTTTTGACTGCCATATCATCCAGGATTCTTCCTTCCCGTCTGGCTTTCATGACAAGAGAAGCCGCCCAACAGAACGGAAGCCAATAGATTGGGTGAGTTGTTTTATTGGTTAAGGCGTCTATTATCTTCTTCTCATTTCGAGTCATAAAACCTTTAATTGTTAATTAAATATTAACTATAATAGTTAAGTAAAACTACTACTACCATTACAACAACAACTAATAATAATAATAATAATAATAATGATAATAATAACTAATAAGATTATAATAATAATAAAAATTAAAATAATAAATAACAATAAATAATAATAATAATAATAATAATAATAATAATAATAATAATAATAATAATAATAATAATAATAATTATTATTATTATTATTATTATTATTATTATTATTATTATTATTATTATTATTATATTATTATTATTATTATTATTATTATTATTATTATTATTATTATTATTATTATTATTATTATTATTATTATTATTATTATTATTTTAAAATCTTTGTATCATTTACCTGCTTCAATAAAATGGTTCGTTGTATTGTATTTGTTCTTGACTATCGGAGATATGACAGTAAGAGCCATTGCACAGCCGAGGTTGACGTACCTGGATATCTGTCTACGAAGTAATCTTCCCCCTTCGTCCTGATTGTATTCGTGAATAAAAATACGAATTATAATATTTTCATCTATAATACTTTCATTAACCTTTTATAAGTACAATAGTATTTAAATTTAATAAACCTTTAATCGTCTATAATACTTTCATTATTAACCTTTTATAAGTACAATGGTACTTAAATTTAATAAACTTTTAATCGTCTATAATACTTTCATTAACCTTTTATAAGTACAACAGTACTTAAATTTAATTAACCTTTAATCGTCTATACTACTTTCATTAACCTTTTATAAGTACAATAGTACTTAAATTTAATTAACCTTTAATCGTCTATACTACTTTCATTAACCTTTTATAAGTACAATAGTACTTAAATTTAATAAACCTTTTATAGTCTTCATAACATTACTCTCCTTAACTTTTAATGCGCAGTGTAATTATCCTTGCTATAATTAATCTTTAATGTGTATTGTTAGCCTATTTAATAAAATATCATTATTGTAATCAATAATTAGTTAATTAACCATTAATCATTAACCTTTAATGCGTACCTACTGATTATGTAATTTTCCTTGAATAATTAGCTTCTAAATTTATCCAACTTTCATTATTATAATTACCTTTACTTTTCATTAACCTTAAAAATATTATTTGCCTATTTAATGAGCTCTCATTAATGTTAATAATCCTTACTATAATAAACTCATTAATGTAATTATCCTTACTCTCATTAGTCTTTAATGAGAGCAATTAATTAATTTAATAATCTATTTTTAGAGTTATTAACCTTACTCTCATTAATCTTTAATTATTATTGTTATTATTATTATTATTATTATTATTATTATTATTATTATTATTATTATTATTATTATTATTATTATTATTATTATTTTTATTATTATTATTATTAGAGTTATTAACCTTACTCTCATTAGTCTTTAATGGGTGTAATTAATTAATTTAATAATGCATCATTAAAGTAATTATCCATACTTTCAAATATTATAATGAATAAATTTAGTTAATTTAATAAACTATATTTAAATATCCTTCCTTTCATTTATTCTTAATGAAAATAAATGAAAAAGAATTATTTTACATCATTTTTTTTCAAAAGGATCTTTTAAAAGGAAAAAGTGTTTTTTACAATAATGTAATAGAAAGCAAGTAAATGAAATAAATGTTTTACTTACATTGATGAAATAAAAATGATAGATACTAATAATAATATTTCGATTTCAATAAACTTTGTTCTATAAACACAACTCTACAGTCTGATTCAAAGCTAATACATAAAACCACCTAACTACGCTGCCAAAATTGTCATCATGAAGATATTTGTGAGAATATATATATATATATATATATATATATATATATATATATATATATATATATATATATATATATATATATATATATATATATATATATATATATATATATATATATATATATATATATATATATATATATATATATATAATATATATATATATACTATATTGAAAAGAGAGGTCAAGAGGGCAAAAAGAAGAGTAGAAGAGGAGTGGGCCAGAAAGTTAGCAGAAAATTTTAAGGAAAGGAATAAAATGTTTTGGAAAGAGGTAAATAGGGTGAGGAAAGGAGGGGAAGAGAGGGGAAGGGAGTGAAAGGGGAAGGTGGAGAAATATTACAGGGAGAGAAGGATGTTGGAGAAAGATGGAAAACGTATTTTAGTGAATTGTTGAACGAAGGGATAGAGATTAGTAATGGGGGAGGGGTAGAAAATGATGGAGAAGCAGTTATCGAGGATCAGGAGATAAATATTAGTAAAGAGGAGGTGGAAGTAGCGGTGAGAAAGGTAAAGAAAGGAAAATCTGCAGGAATGGATGGTATATACGGAGAGATGATAAAAGAAGGACCTAGAGAGTTGATTTACTGGTTGGTGAGATTGTTTAATGTGTGTTGGAGAGAAGGGAGAGTGCCTCAGGAGTGGCAGGACTCCTGCATTGTACCTATATACAAAGGAAAAGGTGATAAGATGGTGTGTAAAAATTATAGGGGGATTAGTCTGCTGAGCGTGATTGGAAGATTTATGCGAAGGTGTTAGTGAGGAGAATGAAAGAATTGACAAGTGAGGGAATGGGTGAGGAACAAGGGGGTTTTAGGGAGGGTAGGGGATGTGTGGATCAGGTATTCACACTAGATTGATTACAGAGAAATTGCGTGAAAAAAATAAAATGGGGTATGTATGTTTTCTGGATTTAGAAAAAGCATATGATAGAGTATGCAGGAGAAAGCTATTCGAAATATTAATGGAAAGGGGGTTGAAAGGGAAATTACTAAAGGGGGTGAAAGCTTTTTATGCAAATTGTAGGTCAAGAGTGAGGGTGAAGAGAGAACTTTCAGACTGGTTTAGCATAGGAGTGGGATTGAGACAGGGGTGTGTTATGTCGCCATGGCTATTCAATCTATTGATGGATGGTGTAGTCAGGGAAATGGAGAGAGAAGGGAAGGGCATTAGGTTGAGTAACATGGAGGGTGAATGGGATGTGAATGTTTTACTTTTTGCAGATGATGCGGTGTTGGTGGCAGATTCTGAAGAAAAGTTGAGAACACTTGTGAGAGAGTTTGAGAGGAAATGTGTAAATATGAGATTGAAAGTCAATCCAGGGAAGAGTAAAGTTATGAGGATTGGAGGTGGGGATGAAGAGATGTGGAGGGAGGATTGGGGGGTGTAGAAGTGGGGGAAGGAAACTTGAGGAGGTGAATGAATTCAAATATCTAGGAATGTTGGTGGAAGGTAAGGGTGGGACGGAAAAAGAAATAAAGAATAGAGTGGTAGAGGGAATGAAAGTGTTGGGCGGTCTAAGAGAAGTATGGAAGAAAGGAAAAATTTCAAAAGAAATAAAGATAAGAATGTTTGAATGTATGTGCTTACCTTCTGTAATGTATGGATGTGAAACATGGATGTTAAGTGCTAGAGCGAGGAAAAGTTTGAATGTCTTTGAGATGAAAGGTTTGAGAGCGATATGTAAATTAAGAAGGATGGATAGAATTAGAAATGACAGAATAAGAGAGATGTGTAAATGGAAGAGGGGTTTAATTGCTAGAGCAGAGGAAGGTGTGCTAAAATGGTTTGGACATATGTGTAGAATGAATGAGGACAGAATGGTGGGCAAGGTACTTAGATCCGAGGTGGAAGGTGGTAGGGGGAGGGGAAGGCCAAAGTGGAGATGGATGGATGGAGTTAGAGAGATTTTGGGTCGAAGGAATTTGAGTTTAGAAGAGGGTAGAAGACTTGCGGAGGACAGAGTGAGATGGAGGGCGGTGGTGAAAGGGGTTGAAAGATAAAATGGGTATGTTTGTAAGGGAATTATGGCGGGCACCACCCCACGAAAGTGGGAAGGGTGATGGCGAAATAAATAAATAAATAAATATATATATATATATATATATATATATATTATATATATATATATATATATATATATATATTAAAGTGATGGCATCCGCATCCGCATCCGCATCCTCATGCGGAAAATCCGCACAAAAATCAACATCCGCATCCGCATCCGCATCCGCATTTTTTCGGAAAATTCAACATCCGCATCCGCATCCGCATCCGCACTTTCAAATTCAACATCCGCATCCGCATCCGCATCCGCATCCGCATCATCCGCACTTCAAAAATCCGCATCCGCATCCGCATCCGCAAATTAAAATATATGACATCCGATCCATCACTAATATATATATATATATATATATATATATATATATATATATATATATAATATATATATATATATATATATATATATATATATATATATATATATATATATATATATGCGAATTGTAGATCAAGAGTGAGGGTGAAGAGAGAACTATCGGATTGGTTTAGCATAGGAGTGGGATTGAGACATGGGTTTGTAATATCTCCATGTTATTTAATCTATTGATGAATGTTTTACTTAGAAAAATGGAGAGAGAAGGGAAGAGTATTACGTTGAGAAATATGGAGGGT
>SEYY01017698.1:62500-77500 GCA_009176605.1 Armadillidium nasatum
AGGTTAACATTTATTTATTATAAATATATATATATATATATATATATATATATATATATATATATATATATATATATATATTATATATATATATATAATATATATATATATATATATATATATATATATATTATATATATATATTTATTTATTTATTTATATTACAGTCGTCTTCAAACTCTAGAAACTTTTTCAACTTATATTTCATCCCGGAATCGTGCAAAATCTATTCTTCGTAATATCAAAAAACTCTTTTCTCTGTCGTAAATGCAATAATATTTCTGGTTCCTCTTTCTCTCATCCTTTCTTGAATTTTGTAAAAAATGTCAACTCTATCTTTGTTTCTTCTTCTTTCCCACCTCTAGTTTCTTCTGATGGCACAACTGCCATTTTACCTTCTACTAAAGCTGAACTTTTTTGCTTAAACCTTTTCTCTAACTTTGCCCAAGACGATTCCAGAGCTTTTCCTCCTCATTCAACTCCCTCCAACTCATTCATGCCTAATATTGTAATTTCGTCTAAGGATGTCATTTTTGCTTTCCCTGAGCTTAACAGTAAGAAGGCTGTGGTCCTGATGGTATTCCTCCTGCATTTTTCAAAACTTTTGCTTCTGAACCTGCAAACTGTAAACCTGTAAACTATTTCGTCTTTGTCTTTCTACTTCAACTACCCTTCTTGCAGGAAACGTGCGCTCATTCATCCTGTGCAGAAGAAGGGGAACCCCTATCAAGACTCTAACTATCGTTCTATTTCTTTAACCTTCGTTCTTTCTAAAGATTTTGAATCTATCCTTAACAGGGAGATTTGGAATCACCATAATTTTTCTAATCTAATCTCTGATCGTCCGAATGGCTTTCGTTAAGAACACTCCACTGGTGATCTCCTTCCCCTTCTTTCTGACTGTTGGTCCTTAGCTCCTCGGGGTTTCGGTGAGTTTTTTGCTGTGGCGCTAGACATATCGAAAGCCTTCGATAGCGTCTGGTACAAAGCTCTGATTTCCAAACTTCCCTTTTTTGAAATCTATCGTTCTCTCTGTGACCTTCTTTCTGATTTCCTTTCTGGTTATTTGATAGCAGCCTCTGTAGACGGCCACCGATCTTCCTTTAAACTTATAAAATGTGGTGTTCCTCAAGGATCTGTCCTATCCCCAACTCTTTCCCTAATTTTCATCAATGGCCTTCTTTCTATTACTTCGTCTCCTATCCACTCTTATGCCGATGACTCCACCCTTCATTTCTCCTTTCAATTTCAATTTCCCAACAGCAGTTAATTGAAGCAGTAAGGATGGCCTTGGAGCAACTGACCCCTGATCTTTCTCGTATTTCAAATTGGGGCAGACAAAACATGGTAGTTTTCATTGCCTCAAAAACTCAATTCCTCCATTTTTCTACTCAACACAATTTTGCACACAACTATGATATCTTCTTCGAATACACGACTCAAACCTCATCTGTCCTCAATATTCTCGGTGTTTCTTCTTCTCGTGATCTTTCTAGGAAGGATCACATTACTACTCATTCTAAACAAGATTTTAAGAGGTTGAATGTTCTGAGGAGCCTTCGTAATTTCTTTTACGCCACCCCAGTTACTTTCTCTTCATAGGGGTATTGTTCACCCCCGTATGGAGTACGCCTCACACATCTGGGGTCGTTGCAAATACAGCTCTTCTAGAAACGGTGGAGTTTAAGGCTTTTCGTCTTATAAACTCTTTTGCTCTTACTAACTCTTCCCAATCTCTTTCTTCCCGTCGAATTGTTGCGTCACTCTCTCTATACTATCGCTATTACAACGGACATTACTCTTCTGAACTCTCACATCGCATACCTCCTCCATTGAGAAGGACCCGTGCGACACGACTTTCTACACAGACTCATCCTTTCTCTGTCCAACTTTCCGAACTCAGACTTAACCGCTATGCTCAATCTGACATGTATTCTGAATGTAAAGTCTGGAACACACTCCCTTTATCTGTTTTCCCAACTTCCTTTGGTTTTCACACTTTTAAGAGTCGTGTATCGGGTCACGTCGGTCATTATATATATATATATATATATATATATATATATATATATATATATATATATATATATATATATATATATATATATATATATATATATATATATATATATATATATATATATATATATATATATATATATATATATATATATATATATATATATATATATATATATATATATATATATATATATATATATATATATATATATATATATATATATATATATATATATATATATATATATATATATATATATATATATATATATATATATATATATATATATATATATATATATATATATATATATATATATATATATATATATATATATATATATATATATATATATATATATATATATATATATATATATATATATATATATATATATATATATATATATATATATATATATATATATATATATATATATATATATAATATATAAGGAATTAAAATGTATTTAAAAATGTGAAAATAAGAAAGAAATCTATAAAGACAAGAATGTGTAAATAATAATAATAATAATAATAATAATAATAATAATAATAATAATAATAATAATAATAATAATAATAATAATAATAATAATAATAAAAAAGAAAAGGGAAAAAAGAAAATTGTTGAAGAGGAAAAAGGTTTTGATGGGAAATTAAAACGTATAAGTATTTATACATTTTCTAATTAATTCCATTTCAATTTAATATGAGAAACATACACACACACATACACACACACATACACACACACACACACACACACATAATATGTATATATAATTTCTGCACACGACACTACCTTGCATCATGCGGGATATTTTGTAGGTTACAATAATATATATATATATATATATATATATATATATATATATATATATATATATATATATATATATATATATATATATATATATATATATATATATACCTAAGGGCAAGTCTCCACATACTCCCAAGCCCTTTGCAATTGACTACTTGACTACTGTAGTTGATCGTCATTTTTGCAACGTTATTTCTTGAAACTTTACCTTGAAAAAGGTAACGCAAAGAAAACACTAAAAACTACTTTTTTTTTTTTACAACAAAAATAAAAATAAATAAATAAAATAAGTAAATAAATAAATAAAAATAAAAATAATTAAAACAATTCTTCGATTTAAAAAAGGAGTGATGAAGTACAATAAATTTCCTTGAATTCGATTAATTTTGTAAATGAAATTCTAGAAAACAAACAACAATGTGTCAGTCAACAAGACGAGATACACTTCCCCCGGTCAATGATTCGAATAAACTGTTTTCTGCAAGCCAGTAATAAACTTGTCGAATTGGTTTATTTTGCAGCAGCCATGCAGATGATTTCGAATAGAACATTGATGTTATAAAGAGGTGGTCCATTCGGATTTTAAGAACTTAAAACATCAACCCATCAGACGATTGTTCAAAGCCAATTTTGTTTGATTTTTCTTTCAATAATAAAGCTATAATTTCTATATTTAAGCTTTATTACCAGTTATATTGTGTAAAAGCTTACACTGTTGAGGCAGTATAAAGGTAACATATATATATATATATATATATATATATATATATATATATATATATATATATATATATATATATATATATATATATATATATATATATATATATATATATATATATATATATATATATATATATATATATATATATATATATATATATATATATATATATATATATATATATATATATATATATATATATATATATATATATATATATATATATATATATATATATTATCATTTGCATTTTCCGGACCGTTCAGGAATTAATAAATTTTTCACACATTTATAATTTTAATCGTTAATTACAAAAATAAAAATTTTATTTATGAGAAGTTAATATTTACTGAGATATTTTAGGTTAAAATTCTTCATAATAGCGCAATAAAGAAATAAAAGTAAAGAAAGTTTGAAAAGTTTTTTCGCAAAATGAAGCTGATTATCATGAAACTAATGTTTGAAAAAAGAAAAACACGCTTAAAATTAACCTAAAAAAATGGCCCTGAAAAAAGTTATGACGTCTCCTAACTTGATAATTATAACATGTAAAATTAAATGTTACTGTTTAACAGAGAAATGGCCCTGAAAAAGGTTATGATGTCTCCTAACTTGACATTGATAACATGTAAAATTAAATGCAGTTGTCTAACAGAGAAATGGCCATGAAAAAAGTTATGACGTCTCCTAACTTGATATTTATTACATGTAAAATAAATGCTACTGCCTCACCAGACTTAACCTAACCATATTAGTCTTAACCTAACCTAACTTATATTAAACTAATCTTACCTATCCTTTTCTAACCTAACTTAACAAAACACTGTAAATATCAATTTCTCGGAAATTAATTTTACATTTTCTTAAATTCCTAGACAGTTCAGAAAATGCAAATGATCATATATATATATATATATATATATATATATATATATATATATATATATATATATATATATATATATATATATATATATATATATATATATATATATATATATATATATATATATATATATATATATATATATATATATATATATATATATATATATATATATATATATATATATATATATATATAACCGTGTAAAATTTTTTAGACAATTTTGTTTTTATTTTTCTGTGGGTTTTTTACTGTCTATATATATATATATATATATATATATATATATATATATATATATATATATATATATATATATATATATATATATATATATATATATATATATATATAATATATATATATATATATATATATATATATATATATATATATATAGTTTGTTCTTTGGGGTATATAATCAATTTATTGATGTCCGAGCACTAGTTGGAAATCGTTACAAAATTAACTATTTAAGACTTTATTAGAAACTAAGAAAATTGAGTTTAGAAATCTATTTTATTGTTCAGACTTTATAGACAAAGAAATAAATAGAATTTTTTTTTAAAAAAAAAGATCATAAGGAAATCATGAAGAATATCTTCAATTTCTTCAAAATTAAGAAAGAAAAAAAAAAGATCTTGAGGAAAACATGAAGAATATATTTACCGTGGCTCAAACGGTAAAGTGATTGACTCACGTGCTTGAGGGCGTCGGTTCGATCCCACTTCGGGATCCTAGGTATATACTACCTAGAAAAGTTCCTCTCCTCGAATAGGGCAATGCCCGTGAGATGTGAACTTTTTATAGAAAAAAAAAAAAAAAAAATTAAATAGTCGCTAATGGATAATAGTTTTCATTACTTTCGAATGAAAGTTTGAATCTATACAAAGTAAATTCAGAACTTTAAAATAAAGGAAAATATGTTGCCGACATGATAACCTTCAATATTGTGAAATTTCGATTGAAAGCAAAATCCATTTAAGAATTTAAAAATTTGAAAATTTGTTGAAGGATAATTTAAGTGTGACATATTTGGCAAGCAACCTATTTAGATTCATGCTGAGACACTGCAAATTTAAAATGAATTTTTAGGTTAAGGAAAGTAATAGAGCAGATCTAATATTTTATTCCGAAATCTGTAAAGGAAGTAAAAACAATGAACATTGCTATTTGTTTTACAAAATTATTTTCATTTTTACAAGATGAAGGTAAACTGGAAATAATTAAAATGTACCATAGTATCATCTGAAAATATAATGGTTATTTTGGAACCTTGTATATAAAGATAAATATCTTTAATTAATAAAAAAATATAAAATAAAAAAAAAAAACAAAAAAAATGTCCTAACGAATCGTTGGGACAAGGGGCAAAAATGTCCCAAAAATTTTGTTTAATTATTATAAAATAAATCGGTGAAGCGACTTTCTTATGCATAACATATCTTTTTTCTATTGAAAATTTGTTGTGACATTTTTTGCCCCTTGTCCCAACGATTCGTTAGGACAATTTTTGCAGTGTATTGAAGTACTTTGGCTCTTCATTTTTTAGTAGTCTTTGTTTTTAGATTTGAATAATGTAAAATTTAGCACCAGAGCTATTAGTGACTCCCATCTTGATTGGTACTTGTGAAATGCAACTTCTGACTACATTCCGAATTATGAAATATTAACGCAAGAAGCAATGCCAAATATTTCATTAATTTTTTCTGCTATCTGGAAGAAAACACAATTATTTTGATAACAATGAATTATATGAAAATCAAATATTTTCTCTAAATAGGTTATAGCTTTTTTTTTTAATGCATTGTGACAATGGCAGTATAAAATATACCAATATAACAATAGAAATAAGCGTCAGTAGTTAAAATAATTTAATTAGTTAAATACTTACATTTTCCTGAAATATGTGTATCAAATCTGCAGTAAATTTTATTGCTTTTGTATTAAGTTACCACAATAAAAAATATTCTACATTTTTAATTTTTTTTATAGTGGAAGTAATTTTTGTGTTTTAGTGAAAAATTTTGCCCATTAAAAAAAATAAGTTTCTGCTAAGCATTTACTATCGGGAAACTTTGATATTTACCAAAGCATTACATTTTAGTGTTATAACCGTATTTGAAAATTTATTTCCAAGTACAGTTATAAATTAGGTTAATGATTGTATACTTACTCCTTGTTTACAGCATCAACATAACATTTCACAATTTCAATTGAGAATTTTAAGGAATCAAAGCTCTGAATTCTTGATTTGATGGGAATTCTAATACAAGTGTTTCGTTTATAAAACGAATAAAAAAGTAAAAACTACGCATTCATAAGCCATAAGCAGCATTCAAGCTTCTGTTAAAGTTCTTTTTATTATAAATATACGGAATTTTATTAGCTTTACTCGCTCTATTGTTTTCAGAAAGATGTTTTATAATCAGAAGTTTATGACCTACTCTTTGCGACGACCTAGATTTGGAATATATTAATATATTAAAATTAGTTAGACTATTATTTTTTCAAGCTGGTTAATTAAATAAAATTAGTTTACAATTTTTTTTTATTTTATATATTTATATATCGATTTGATAATTCTTTATAAACTAAATTTGTAAAAAAAAAAGTTTTTTTAGTTTATTAATTTGATTTTCAATTGCTTATCTGCTATTGTAAAAACAACAACAGCAGCATAAACAATTGTGGGGGTAGGGTAAGGAGACCATCCTTTCCGATTTTATCGAGTCAGTCCTGATTTTTTAAGCCGTGTCCCGATTTTTTTAGAAGGTAAATCGGGACGGATAATAGTATTTTATCCAACTTTTGTTTAAATTAGATAGCAAAAATGTATTTTTTTTTGTAGAATGTCCTTAACTAATAAACCAATATGATTTATTTTTTGAAAACAGCAATCGCATTTCTTCTTTATATTAAAAATCACTCATCTTTAAACATCCCTTAAAACCCTTACGAGCAGGGATTTCAGAAACGTACCGATTTTTGGTCAGGAAAATATAGTCACCTTAGGGTAGGGCAGAAAACCCTGGGGCCCCACCCACCCCAGGGGTCTCATCCCGGCTTTCCTGGTCGACTATATAATTCTGCAACTACTTATGTCATTTATTTCCTTTTTTCCCCTGTTGTGTTTCTGTTGTATATCTTAAATCTATTGATAGATTTCTTAATATTTATTGAAGTTACCAATTTTATGGTCAAAAAGATTTCCAATTTTGGTTTTCAATTTTTTAAATCTCTTATGACCTATTTCTTGACCTTCACATAAAAAACGTACCAATTTTAAAGGTAACAAACTTTTAGAACAAGAAAAGAACAATAAATTGGTCAAATAATCATAGCTCTATCCGACGGAAGTTTATATTTAATTGAAGTTACAATGTTATGGTCAAAAAGATTTCAAAATTTGGCTTTCAATATTTTACAAATTTTATGATATATTTCTTGACCTTCAAATAAAAACATACGAACTTTAGAGGAAACCATCTTTTGGAACAAGAAGAGAAAAACAAAGAGGTCAAATGATCAAAGCCATAACCAACGTAACTCCTATTTACAGCAGTTTTAATTTTATGATGAAAAAGATTTAAAAATTTGTTTTTCACTTTTTTCCAAATATAATGACCTATTTTGAGACTTTCAAAGAAAAACGTACCAACTTTCAAGGTAACCATCATTTAGAAAAAGAATAGATCAAAATTTTCCAATGATTAAAGCCCTATCCGACGGACGTTCCTATAAATAACAGTAGCAATTTTATAGTCAACGAGATTTCAAAGTTTGGTTTTCAATTTGTACCATATTTCATGACCTGTTTTGAGACCTTCAATGAAAAACGTACCAACTTTGGAGGAAACTATTTTTAGAGGAAAAAAAGGCTGAACAAATTGGTTAAATGATCAAAGCCCTATCCGACGGAGGTTCCTATTTATAGCAGTTGCAATGTTATAGTGAAAAAGACTTAAAAATTTGGTTTTCACCTTTTTTCCATATTTATTGACGTATTTTGAGACCTTCAAGGAAACATGGAATAACTTTGGAGGAAACCATCTTTTAGAGCAAGAAAAGAAGAACAAAATTGTCAAAAGATCAAATCTCTATCCGAAGGAGATTCCTATTTATAGCAGTTGCAATTTAACAGTCAAGGAGATTTCAAAGTTTGATTTTCGTTTTTCCGCATTTCCTAACCTGTTTCGAAACTTTCAAGAAAAAACGAAAGAATTTTGAAGGTAAATTACTTTCAGAACAAGAAAACGAGAACAGATTGGTCAAATGCAAAAACCCCTTTCCTGCGAAAGTTCCTATTTATTGAAGTTTGAATTTTATTGTCAACTTTATATCTTATGACCAATTTCTTGACCTTCAAGGAAAAAAGTACCAACTTTGGAAGTGAACATCTTTTTTCAACAAGAAAAGAACAACAAATTGGTCAAATAATCAAAGTTCTTTCCGAAGGAAGTTAAATAGCTACTCAAAATGTTCCGCATTTTGTATATTAATTTTAAAATCCTGCATTAATAGCATATTTCTGGAATAAATTATTTTAAAACATATTCATTCTGTATTTTATTTTTCATCAAAAAGTTAAATTCGAAGTACTGAATAATATATATATATATATATATATATATATATATATATATATATATATATATATATATATATATATATATATATATATATATATATATATATATATATATATATATATATATATATATATATATATATGCTTTGTTTTACGTATAAAGATTTCTTTTTACTCTCGCACAAGGGTCTCCATCTGAGGACTCCAAGGGTTCGGTATTCCCTGCATCGCAGGGTCCGCGGGGTCCGCTGGGTCCGCAGGGGCCTTAGAGCCGCCAATGATACTCACATATATATGGCAAATGTAAAGTTTGTCGGAAGTTTTGATATATTGAAGTAGAGGTATATTGATGTACCGATATATATATATATATATATATATATATATATATATATATATATATATATATATATATATATATATATATATATATATATATATATATATATATATATATATATATATATATATAATATATATATATATATATATATATATATATATATATATATATATATATATAGAGAGAGAGAGAGAGAGAGAGAGAGAGAGAGAGAGAGAGAGAGAGAGAGAGAGAGAGAGAGAGAGATAAAATTGTTACCCATAAAATAAAACTAGAAAGTTATTTTTGATTTAAAAACGTTTTCTTTTATTTTAAGGGAAACCAATACAAAAATAGAAAACTTTTCCAACAAATAATTTGGATGGAAATATTTCACAAAAACAAAAACAAAAAAAATAATTTGCCAATTAATTATTTAAATAAATTGTTATTTTATTTATTAATTAATTTATTCATTTATTAATTTACCATCTATTTTTCCTATCTAGTTATTATATTTTAACGTAAATATTTCTTTATTTTAAATATGTATTATTTGAAATAGACAAACAGTTAATAAAATTAATAAATATGTAAATATATATATATATATATATATATATATATATATATATATATATATATATATATATATATATATATATATATATATATATATATATATATATATATATATATATAATATATTAAATATATATATATATTATTTATATATTATTTTATAAGTTTTTTTTTTTTTTTTTATTTTTAATGTGACTGAAGTTATCTTTAATTAACAAGTTTTTAAACTCTTATGTTGATTATGTGGTTTCATGATTTGAAATTACTTTGAATAGGAGACAATATACACATTAGAGTTACTTATAGTAATATTATAAATAAAGTTGGGATAAGGTGTAACTTTTATTACTTCAAGCTGTGTGTGTGTGTGTGTGTGTGTGTGTGTGTGTGTGTGTGTGTGTGTGTGTGTGTGTGTGTGTGTGTGTGTGTGTGTGTGTGTGTGTGTGTGTGTGTGTGTGAGAGAGAGAGAGAGAGAGTTTACATCGAGCTCTTAGAATTCACTCTGTTAAACACTGTAATTTTAAAATTATTTGAAATTAGATTTTAAATTAGTTAAATTAGTTAAAAGAAATTAATTAGAAATTGTGGGTGGTAAATTCTCTCCACTACATTTTCCTTACCCAAAATGTTTTTAGACAATATTAATTCTGATATCAGTTAATATAATGTTGATATAAAGAACAATAGCAACCACCAATTCTTAGACTGTAACCATGGTGATTCAATCGTTTTTTTAAAATTAATAGTCTAACAAACAGATGCAGATGCAGGACTGCAGATGGCTCAGCCTTAGTTGCAATAGGAGGAAAATCGGAAGGGCGAATGGATACAGAAAGATGAGCGTCTTCCAGTTTTTGTAACCAATTGATGTTCTAGGATTGACTGTTTCAATCGGTGCACAAAACAAATCAACATCTGTGCATTCAGTAGAAGCTCTTGAGTATACTGGTAATATTGCAGTTTTATACTATCAAATTAAAATGCACAAATTAGACAATATTAAAAAAAATTTTAAAAATATAATCAGAATTGGATTACGTAACAATTTTTATTTCATCGCAAACATTCTTGTCGGCGTTATACAAGTTATATATATATATATATATATATATATATAATATATATATATATATATATATATATATATATATATATATATATATATATATATATATATATATATATATATATATATATATATATATATATATATATATATATATATATATATATATCCCTAAACAATTAATTAACGAGACCAGATATTTAAAAATACTTATTACTGCTTACAAAATATTCTACCTTGTTAAGAACTAACGTGTCCAATTATAATGAACAAAAACTGAAAATTTCGAAAATAACACAAAAACAAAACAAAAAAATAAACATTTCAAAAAAAAAAATTTAATTATTTATATATTTATTATATATTATATATATATATATATATATATATATATATATATATATATATATATATATATATATATATATATATATATATATATATATATATATATATATATATATATATATATATATATAATATATATATATATATATATATATATACGATATAATAATAATAATATATATAAAAAATATATATATAATAATATATTATATATAATATATATATATATTATATATATATATATATATATATATATATATGTATATATATATATTATATATAAGATAAAAATTTAGCCAGTGCAAAGGCGAACATTTTTAATAGGACGTTTCGAATCTATTAGATTCATCTTCAGCTAAAATTAAACAAAATTACAAAAATTAAAAGTGATGAAAATAAATCATAAATCCTTATATATATATATATATATATATATATATATATATATATATATATATATATATATATATATATATATATATATATATATATATATATATATATATATATATATATATATATATATATATATATAGGCACTTCAGAAGTCAAAATGACAGTGGCTTATAGTTTAAATTTATCAAGTTACAAAGGATTTGGAAGCTTTTGGAAACTTCTTTTTAGGTAAGAAATTCAAGTTCTCATTTCAAACGAGACAAAATTCCAAAAAATTTCATATATTCATTTCTCGAATTTTTAATGAGTATTTTTTTCAAATTTTATTTCAAGAGATAAAAAAAAATAAATAAATAAATAAATTAGTTTCTTGAAGATTTTCAGATAAGTATTTGATTTAAAATTTTATTTCAAGAGTTTAAATTGAATTAAAATTTAAAAGTACTTAAATTTTTGAATTATTTTTAATTATGAAATATTTGTCATTTATTTACTTACTAGTTAAATATTTCTCAAGGTTTTCATTAGATTTTAATTACAGTAGATTTAATTTAATTTGATATAGTAGTAAATTTTAAAGTAAAATGGTAAAAATAATAATAATTTCTCAATTTTTTAAAGCATAAATTCACAGGTTTTCGATTTTACTGTAGGTCCAAATATAATAATTATGATAACAATAATAATAATAATAATGATAATAATAATAATAATAATAATAATAATAATAATAATAATAATAATAATAATAATAATGATAAAAACTTATAATAATAATAATAATAATAATAATAATAATAATAATAATAATAATAATAATAATCAAATAATAATAATAATAATAATAATAATAATAATAATAATAATAATAATAATAATAATAATAATAATGTGACAATCCAGTTCTCTGAAGAGGAGCTGCTATGGAAAAACACGTTGGTTTCCTTTAAGTCCAATGTTTCATATATATATATATATATATATATATATATATATATATATATATATATATATATATATATATATATATATATATATATATATATATATATTATATATATATATATATATATATATATTTAATGCATTTAATAAAAGTACAATAAATAATAATACTAATATTTTAGTAATAAATTAACAAAATCTGTAGTAATATTAATGACAGTGTTAATAATACTTGTAACAATAATTGCAATTTTAATGATATCAATTACTATAACAATATAACTATTACTAATAATAATGATAATGATAATGTAATGATACTAATGATAATAATAATAATAATGAAAATTCTTTAGTGTTACTATTTTTAGTTAGTATTAATATTACTATTTGTGTTAGTTTTGTTCTTAGTATAGTATAATGTAATGATACTAATGATAATAATAATGAAAATTCTTTAGTATTGCTATTTTTATAGTTAGTATTAGTATTACTATTTTTATTAGTTTTGGTATTAGTAATAGTATATTTTGGTATTAGTAATAGTTTAATGTAATGATACTAATGATAATAATGAAAATTCTTTAGTGTTATTATTTTTATAGTTAAAAGTAGTATTACTATTTGTATTAGTTTTGGTATTAGTATATTTTAGTTATTACTATTATTATCGCAGGTGGAGAGGAAGTGTCTATAAACTCGTATGGAGAGATTTGGTCGTTTATACCATCTTATATTACTTTGTTTCTGCAATTTATAGATTTGCTTTGGACGAAGAGCATAAAAGGTAATTTTTCTTAGGCTTTTGTTTATATTTATTGAAATTCGTGGAATTTCTGCTTATTTTCTTAGGATTTATTTACTTTTATTTTTTTTTTTTGTTGAATTTGGTGGAATTTCTCTTTATTTATTTTTTTTTTTTTTAGGTTTTGTTTACATATATTGAAATTCACGAAATTTTTACTTAATTAATCGGAATTCTTTGACGCATTTGCTTAATAAATTACTCTTACTTGACTGGGTTTAAAAGCAGATTTTCTTGACTGGGTTTACAAGCAGATTTTCTTGGCTAGGTTTACAAGCATATTTTCTTGGCGGGTTTACAAGCAGATTTTCCTCATTTTTTTTTATTTCTTCTTCTTTAATAGCATTTCTTGAATCAATTTACACTTATAATGAAAAATCACCTGTTTTCTGATTATATATATATATATATATATATATATATATATATATATATATATATATATATATATATATATATAATATATATATATATATATATATATATATATATATATATATATATATATATATATATACTATTTTTCAAAAGAGTTATATTCACTCGGTTTATATCTATTATTTAATATTCGAACCCTAGGTTGACCAATGCAAATTGAGAGATAACACTTTATTTATCAACACCAAATCATGCAAATATGCAAAAATTTACAAAATTAAAAATAATTCGAGAAACAAACTTTCGCCCCTCCTTGGGGCCTCTTTCAGGTTTGACTGAAGCAACGATCTTCTTTTCGTAATTCCAGGATTTTGTGGTGGTTAAGCAACAACCAACTACCACCATAAAAATCCTTGAATTACGAAAAGAAGATCGTTGCTTCAGTCAAACCTGAAAGAGGCCCCAAGGAGGGGCGAAAGCTTGTTTCTCGAATTATTTTTAATTTTGTAAATTTTTGCATATTTGCATGATTTGGTGTTGATAAATAAAGTGTTATCTCTCAATTTGCATTGGTCAACCTAGGGTTCGAATATAAATAATATATATATATATATATATATATATATATATATATATATATATATATATATATATATATATATATTATATATATATATATATATATATATATATATATATATATATATATATATATATATATTATATATATATATATATATATATATATATATATATATATATATA
Source organism: Armadillidium nasatum (assembly GCA_009176605.1). Taxonomy (NCBI): domain Eukaryota; kingdom Metazoa; phylum Arthropoda; class Malacostraca; order Isopoda; family Armadillidiidae; genus Armadillidium; species Armadillidium nasatum. Next base: position 77,157 of record SEYY01017698.1, read on the forward strand.
TATATATATATATATATATATATATATATATATATATATATATTATATATAATATATATATATATATATATATAATATATATATATATATAATATATATATATATATATATATATATATATATATATATATATATATATATATATTATATATATATATATATATATATATATATATATATATTATATATATATATATATATATATTTATATATATATATATATATATATATATATATATATATATATATATATATATTATATATATATATATATATATATAATATATATATATATATATATATATATATATATATATATATTATATATATATATATATATATAT
>SEYY01017698.1:82500-87500 GCA_009176605.1 Armadillidium nasatum
ATAATAATAATAATAATAATAATAATAATAATAATAATAATAATAATAGAAATAATATTTATCTCAGGGTATGGAAGAAAGATTGATTAGAAAAACTATACTGAGATACGTGAATCTTGGGGCCACTATGACTCTAATTGAAAAATCTCCCTTAATTGCCAAAAGATTTCCAACATTAAATCATTTGATTGATTTTGGTAAGACACTCTTTTTAAGGTGATATTAATCATGTACTTCCTTATAGATATGTTTAAATGAATTTTAATTTTATTTCTTTCAAGGTTTACTAACTGTCGATGAAATGAAGATTATCGAGGCTGTTCAATCGGATCCTCCCGCATCCCAAATACGCTATTCCTTATATATGGGCAGGAAAAGTTGTTGACAAAGCTCTAGTAAAAGGGAAGGTTAGGGACTCCATTACAGCTAGGGCATTAATAGAAGAAATCGGGAAACTTAGAGGGAAGTGCCACACAGTTTTGACCTACGATATAATTGACATTCCTCTTGTTTATACTCAGGTATGAAAATCATTTTTGAAAAATTTTGCTTTTCTTCTTGGGGACAGAAAACACTTAAGTGGCATATATATTATATATATATAAATAATATATATATATATATATATATATATATATATATATATATATATATATATATATATATATATATATATATATATATATATATATATATATATATATATATATATATATATATTATATATATAGGTAGTGACGCTTGCAGTATACTGCTACTTTGCATCATCTCTACTTAGTAGGCAATTTTTGGACCCCAAGATGAATTACGATGATTACAAGGTCGATTTGTATGTTCCAATCATCACTTATTTGCAATTCTTCTTCTATATGGGATGGTTGAAAGTCGCTGAAGCTCTCATTCATCCATTCGGAGAGGACGATGATGATTTTGACACAAACTGGTTTATTAATCGATCAATAGAGGTACCAAATTATATATATATATATATATATATATATATATATATATATATATATATATATATATATATATATATATATATATATATGTGTGTGTGTGTGCGTGTGTCTGTTTGCGTGTGTGTGCGTGTGTGTGCGTGTGTTGTCTTGGATGGAATTGTTTTAAAATCCGATAATGCAAATGTGGATTCTGATGCAAACTTTCAGCATTTTATATATATATATATATAGAATTTCATTGTCAGTTTTAATTAAAACATTTACAATTATTAACGATGTGTTTTGGTCCGGTAAATGTTTTTGTTTATAGTAGTGCCTAAAAGAAGCAGAAAGTTTGGAAAGGACAAGCGTTTTTGCAACATTTGATTGAGTTACCATAAAAAGGAATAAGTACTCAACTCATTATGCATTTAACCAATACTTATCCCCTATCTAATCATCTGTGAAAGTATATGCAACATTACATTTAATGTCCGAGTTAAGCAAATTAAGTAAGACTTACTTCTGGACATTAATATGATGTAAATCAATGAGCTCAGAATTTTTGAGTTTGGAGAATTTTTCTAATTTATCTTCAACAATTTGAGAAGATCAGCACCTCTTTGAACTCTCTTTTTCCTTAGAAAATCATATCAACAATTTTATCAACAGTTTTTGCCATTAGTCTCTTTTTTTCATCTCAATTGCTTGAAGCCAAAGGAAAATAAAAATAGAACAAGTTGATCTTTTTTCTTGATCTTTAGTGATGGTTATCAGACATTATTTTAAATGACTCTGCGTTCAACTCTAAGTTTTTAGTCAGCTTTCAGAAACAATTGTATAATATTGGCTTTCACTATTGTCATCATGGAAGATGGTTTAAAAACTTGAATTTTTAACATGAATATAATTGCTTTACTGTGCATATATTTTTCATATTTAAAAATTTCGAATTGTTTCTTTTCATTTAGGTAATAATAATAATAATAATAATAATAATAATAATAATAATAATAATAATAATAATAGTTGTAGTAATAATAATAACAATAATAATAATAATAATAATAATAATAATAATAATAATAATAATAATAATAATAATAATAAAAGTTATTATAATAAATATAATAAATAATAAAATAATAATAATAAAAATAATAATAATAATAATAATAATAATAATAATAATAATAATAATAATAATAATAATGATAATATAATGAAAATGATAATAATAAATATAAAACATTAAATAATAATAATAATAATAATAATAATAATAATAATAATAATAATAATAATAATAATAATAATAGTAGAGCTTAAATGTGCTGTAAGTTTACATAATTACTTAACATCCAGGAACTTTATGGATACGTTTCTCTTAAAAATATATTACATTGGGTATTCAAAGGCATATTTATGTTTTTTTTTCTTTAAATATATTTCATTAGGTATCCAACATGCTAGCCGATGATGGGTGTAGAGAATGGCCTTCTTGTGTCCATGATACTAACAACGGCTTGAAGGATCCCATTGTCTTGAATCAACTATACAAAAAGGAACCTGCCACGATGTTTGCTAATATTATTATGGAAAAGTTTGATGTTACTAATAATGAAATATTCAAAATCAATATTAAGGTAAATAATATACATTATTTTTTTTATGCATTACAACTTTTCCCAATAAATCGGAGGGGGGGGGGGTGTCTATCGCAGTCCTCATTCAATTCCCACGTTCAACCTCTACCAATCTTTTTCACTCATTCCTATCCTCCGTCAGTCGTACACCATCCTCCCAGGTAATCTCTCTGTCCCTTAGCAACTAATTGACACCACTCATCCAACCTCCTTTCGGCCTCCCCTGTCTCTCGTACTCTCCATCTCTGAAACAAACATCTTTTTTACCATTCTCTTTTCATTCATTCTACAAACATAACCAAATTATCTCAGCATACTCTGTTCAGCTCTTCCAACCAGGCTCCTTCTCCAACCACACATTTCCTTTATTCTAGTATTCCTAACTCTATCCTTTCTACTAAAACCACAAACTTCCCTCAGACCTTTCATTTCGAAAACTCTATCTTTTTTCTCTTCCTCGCATTCAATCTCCATACTTACTCCCATACATGACCACTGGTACACAACATCCCTCAAACATTCTCACTTTTACTTCTCTTGGCAGACTTCCTCTATTCCAAATATCTCTCAAACTTCGAACACTTTCTCACCTTTCCTTATTCTATGCCTCACTTCATTGTTCTCAGTACCATCACTCTCTCTTTCCAAAAAATCATCCCCAGATACTTAAATAAACTAACCCACTCCAAACTCTCCCTTCCCACCTTAATTTACATTTCATCTCCTTCGTCTTCATCCTTCACTCCTTTCTCACCATTTTTCCTCCACAACACTACTCTTAACCCCAACTCATCTCATCCCTTTACAATCTTATCAACTAATAGCTTCAAACTCCCCTAAGTGTCCTCCAAAAGCACATCATCCTCGTACAGTAGCACATTCACATTCCACGTACCTTGTTCATCTCTCACTCCAACCCCACTCCTTACTCTATTTATCTTTCTCACCACTTCATCAATAAATAAATTAAAAATTCCCGGAGACATTACGCAACCTTGTCTCATTCTATTATTCACATCAAAGAACTCAGTCTCCATTCTATTTACTTTCACACACACTCTACTATTCCAATATAATGCTCTAATACCCTCTTATCAATTCCATACTCACTCAAAACCTCCCACAGTTTACTTCTATCTACCCTATCGTAATCTATCTCTAGATCCATAAGATAAATGAACACATCCTTCCTTTTATCCTTACTTTTTTCTTCAATCACTCTTAAAGTAAAAACCTGATTCATACATCCTCTACATTCTCTAAAAAACCCTTGTTCTTCTCCTATTAACTCATCAATCCCTACCCTATTCATCAAAATTCTTCCAATACACTTTCCTTACTACACTCAATAAACTTATCCCCCTGTAACTTCCACACTCAAATTTATCACCCTTTCCTTTATGCAGAGAGATCACACAAACATCTTGCCAATACTGGTGCTCCAAACCCACTTACCAATATAAATTAAAGTCTTCCTAACCATTCTACCACACTCTTTCTCCCTTCCAACAACATCTCTCCACTTATTCCATCCAAACCTGTTGATTTACCAATTTTCACTTTTCTCAGTACTTTCCATATTTCTCCTAACGAGATCCCATTTTATCCATTCCCGTCATCAGTCCCATATCTCTCAACCGCCTCAACCTCTCTTCTCATCTGCCTCACATTCGGTAACTTATTAAAGTACTCCATCCATCTTCCCTCCAACTTCCATTTCTTCCTGTCGTATTTTCCCTTTTATACAGTTAATCTCCTTTCCCTTCTCCTCCCATTTATACCTTACCTTATTCACTCCTTCCAAACCATCTTATTCTTTTCTCTAAATCCTTCCACAAATTTATTACTCCATTAGGTCGTGTGAAATTCAAAAATTGAAATTAGCAGAGGCATTCTACATTAAGAACCGTAGAGCTTATATTTATATAAAATTTAATGAATTATCAATGAAACTTAACATAATTTGAAATAATTATTTGTACATGCATACTTGAAACTAAATCTTACTCATTCTTAATTGAAAAATTTCATCTGAAGATGTCTCAAGTACAGAGACGAAACGCATCAGGAAATTACTATAAATATACTTTTTACTTCTGCTGTAGATTATTCTCAAGGATAATTTTAAAGAAATTAAACTATGTTCAAAAATAACTATTCAGAAATTTGGAAATCATATTAAGGCTTTTATTAAAGCAAAAGCTGATATTGAATTTTTAAATAATAATAATAATAATAATAATAATAATAATAATAATAATAATAATAATAATAATAATAATATTAATTTTTAAAAACATTTCAGAATGAAAACTAAAAAGTAAAGACAACATAATTACCTGAATTGGAAGCTAAAATGTTTTCTACAAATTAAGTGAATCTTTCAGTAATTAAAAACAAGCTTAATTACAAA
>SEYY01017698.1:105000-110000 GCA_009176605.1 Armadillidium nasatum
ATATGTTTAAATGAATTTTAATTTTATTTCTTTCAAGGTTTACTAACTGTCGATGAAATGAAGATTATCGAGGCTGTTCAATCGGATCCCCCGCATCCCAAATACGCTATTCCTTATATATGGGCAGGAAAAGTTGTTGACAAAGCTCTAGTAAAAGGGAAGGTTAGGGACACCTTTACAGCTAGGGCACTGATAGAAGAAATCGGGAAACTTAGAGCGAAATGCGGCACAGTTTTGACCTACGATGTAATTGACATTCCTCTTGTTTATACCCAGGTATGAAAATCATTTTAGAAAAATGTTGCTTTTCTTCTTGGGGACAGAAAACACTTACGAAGAGTATAAAATTTTGAATTCCTAAAATATTTGAAAATGAAAAATTCTAAATTTAAATTATTCACTATAAATTTGCTCTATTTGATATGATTTAACCTGGGATAGCAGATTTTAAAGTAAAAAATATTAAACCGAGCTGTAGGCATAAAAGTTTATAGATGTTAAGATATTGAAACGTAGAATGTGATCAGGATGTAGAAAATACTTCAAGAATATCATAACATAAATTTCAGAATGACTCGAATCATCCAATCATCTATCATTAACAGTTACTACTGAATACCAAGAAAAACTAATCCAGGTGGAATTACAGAGAAAATGACGGTAGACGAATGAGAGAGATCTATAAAAGGTTTGAGATGCATTCTGTCACAACTCCAATGTCATCATAAAAATCGTTGAAATTGTAAAATTCATTGCAATAAGAGACAACGTAAAATGAAAGAAAATTTAGAGTATATTGGTAATTACTCGTACTGAAGCTTCACATTTGACACTAAGCACAGAATAGTTAATGTACTTCGTGGATTACTACACTGCAAAAATTATATATATATATATATATATATATATATATATATATATATATATATATATATATATATATATATATATATATATATATATATATATATATATAATATATGTATATATATATATATATATATATATATATATATATATATATATATATATATATATATATATATATATATATATATATATATATATATATATATATATATATATATATATATATATATATATATATATATATATATATATATAATATATATTATATATATATCTATATATATATATATATATATATATATATATTATAATATATAGTATATATATATATATATATATATATATATATATATATATATATATATATATATATATATTATATATATATATATATATAATTATATATATATATATATAATATATATAATTACTCGTATATATACTCAATGAAGAAGGGAATAAAGTATGAGGAAACGACTTACACTGTTACCAAGGCCGTTCTAATTCTGGTCAAATGCCTGTAAGAATAAGAAGACAAAATTGACTGACACGTTTTTAAACCTAAAGTCTTGGTGACAATATATGGTTATAATTTAGGTTATGAAATAATTCATGTAAGATAAATACTTAACTGTTAATTAAACACCCACTCAAAGTGGTGGTGACAGGGCAAATTTTACAAATAATTGTGAAATAATAATAATTATATAATTATAAACATAATATAATCATTAACTGCGTTATTTTTCTTCTATTAACAAGATTGTGTGAGATTTAAGTCATCTCCTTTTTATTGACTTAAGAATTTATTTGTTGATGAAAATTTTTAAAAATGCAGGACACAAGCATTTATACACGCATACTCACATGCGTCATATTAATATATATTAATATATATATATATATATATATATATATATATATATATATATATATATATATATATATATATATATATATATATATATATATATATATATATATATATATATATATATATATATATGCTCGTATATATTTAATTGGCTTCCATTTTTCTATTCATTTCTTCAGCATTCGCTATCTTTACGATAATTTTCACTTTAATGAACACCACCTCTCTTATTCAGTGCATTACCACTTATTCTTGACAGAAACGAAGCACTACTCAATTGCTTCTAACACTCTCAATCATCAATTTTCAGTCAAATGAGATTGTAATGCTCATATGTTTATTCTCGTATTTCTAAATTGGAGTCATCCGAATTTTCAATCATTTCCCCAAAATGGTTGAAAATAATTGACATAATGGTAGTTGTTATTTGGAATACATTTAAACACTCACTGAATCTTTCTTTTCAACACCCATCTTTTTCTTTTTGAATCGTTGATGGTAAAATCCAATACAGGATAAACTATAGAAATTCTGAAGTCTTTTCAGACACAATAAAGTTTTCCTATTTGCGGGGAACTGAGGTTGCACTTCTACTATTTTAGCAACTACCTTTGCCCCTCGAACAACGTTTTCCCACGAGTAAAGTAAGCGTAGCATCTCTTGTAACTGAGGCCACGACATCTAGGGTTAGTACTTATATTCTATGACAATGTTCTAATCCCTTGCCTCTAGACTAGAGACCTTCCACTAATCAGAGTAGAGAATACCTGGATAATTCGAATGTCTTAAAAACTCAATTCATTCATCTAACTACTCCTTATATTTTACTCGCAGTAGAACAACTTCGAAACACCACCAACACGACAATTTTTTTATTATATTTTTTTTGTCATAATATCTTTAACTACGAAATTTTCTATGTAGTTAAATGTTGTAAGGAGCCTTCGGTACTTTTAGATACTACTCCAGTTAACTGATCTGTGTAATGACATTGTTCACCCTTGTGTGGAATATGCATCACATATATGAGGTGTTTCCACCACATGCAAATTGTCTTGAAACGGTGGAATCTAGAGCTTTTCGTCTTATAAATTCTCCTGCTTTCACTAATTCCCTGCAATCTCTTGCATCCCCTCAAACTATTTCTTCTCTTTTTTTATACTATTTTTATTACTATTGCATTTCCAAAATATTTAGCCCCATACTTTATTATATATATATATATATATATATATATATATATATATATATATATATATATATATATATATATATATATATATATATATATATATATATATATCTAGGTAGTGACGCTTGCAGTATACTGCTACTTTGCATCATCTCTACTTAGTAGGCAATTTTTGGACCCCAAGATGAATTACGATGATTACAAGGTCGATTTGTATGTTCCAATCATCACTTATTTGCAGTTCTTCTTCTATATGGGATGGTTGAAAGTCGCTGAAGCTCTCATTCATCCATTCGGAGAGGACGATGATGATTTTGACACAAACTGGTTTATTAATCGATCAATAGAGGTACCAAATTATATATATATATATATATATATATATATATATATATATATATATATATATATATATATATATATATTATATATATATATATATATATATATATATATATATATATATATGTGTGTGTGTGTGTGTGTGTGTGTGTGTGTGTGTGTGTGTTGTCTTGGATGGAATTATTTTAACTTTCGATGAAGGAAATGTGGATACTGATGAAGACCTTCAGCATTTTATATAGAATTTCAATGTCAGTTGTAATGAACAAGCTTTTTTGCAACATTTGATTGAGTTAAAATAATGAGGAATAAGTACTCAACTCATTATGCATATCACCAATACCTATCCCCGATCTACTCATCTATGAAAAGTTTTTAAAACTGGACGTTTAATGTCTGAGTCCAATTACGCACAAATTTTGTTTTGGATAAAGAACTTTCACTATTGTCATCATGGAAAATGGTTTAAAAGCTTGAAATTGTAAGATGAATATAATTGCTATACTGTGTATATATTTTTCAAATTTAATAAAGTGTCAGGATGCGTAACCAGTTCATTCGAACTTCTTTTCATTTAGGTAATAATAATAATAATAATAATAATAATAATAATAATAATAATAATAATAATAATAATAATAATAATAATAATAATAATAATAAAATAATAATAAATAATAATAATAATAATAATAATAATAATAATAATAATAATAATAATAATAATAATAATAATAATAATAATAATAATAATAATAATAATAATAATAATAATGATAATAATAATAAAAATAATATATATAATAATAATAATATTAATAATATTAATATTAATAATAATAATAATTAATAGAGCTTAAATGTGCTGTAAGGTTACATAATTACTTAACTTCCAGGAACTTTCTGGATATGTTTCCCTTAAAATATATTTCATTGGGTATCTAAAGGCAAATTTATGTTGTTTTTTTTTAAATATATTTCACTGGGTATCTAAAGGCAAATTTGTTTTCTTTAAAATATATTTCATTAGGTATCTAAAGGCAAATTTATGTTTTCTTAAAATATATTTCATTAGGTATCTAAAAGGGATATTTATGTTTTCTTTAAAATATTTTTCATTGGGTATCTAAAGGCAAATTTATGTTTTCTTTTAAATATATTTCATTGTGTATCTAAAGGCATATTTATATTTTCTTTAAAATATATTTCATTAGGTATCCAACATGCTAGCAGATGATGGGTGTAGAGAATGGCCTTCTTGTGTCCATGATACTAACAATGGCTTGAAGGATCCCGTTGTCTTGAATCAACTATACAAAAAAGAACCTGCCACGATGTTTGCTAATATTATTATGGAAAAACTTGACGTTACTTCTCTTGATGTTAGTAATAATGAAATATTCAAAATCAATATTAAGGTAAATAATATACATTAATTTTTTTTTTATACATTGTAACCTTTCCCACTAAATCGTGGGGTTGTGTCTATCGCAGGCTCATTCAATTACCACGTTCACCCCCACCAATCTTTTTTACTCATTCCTATCCTCCGTCAATCGTACACCCTCCTTCCAGGTCATCCCTCTGTCCTTTAAAAACTCCTTCAAACCACTCATCCAACCTCCTCTCGGCCTCCCCTGTCTCTCGTACCCTCCATCTCTGATACAAACACCTTTTTTACCATTCTCTCTTCATTCATTCTACAAACATGACCAAACCATC
>SEYY01017698.1:115000-120000 GCA_009176605.1 Armadillidium nasatum
TATGTTTGGAAGCAGATGAAAGAAGAAGTCAGAAACATCATAAGGAAGTCAGAAGAAAAGAGATGAGAAGCAGAAGAGACGGAAAGAAAAGAAAAAAGAAGAGAAGAGAGCAGAAGGGTAGGCTGTTTGTTGGATATGAGGCTTTGAGATCTTCATCCTGAGGTTGCAGAGTTTGTTAATAAGAAGAATGATATTGACCAAAGTTAAATAAAAATATATATATATATATTTCGTTATAAATTTTCTGTATATTTTTTGAAGTAAATTAACAAAAATTCAATAAAATTATTTTTTGAAGCAACACATCTTTCGACACAACGTACTTTCGGCAGTAAAAATATATATATATTTATATATATATATATATATATATATATATATATATATATATATATATATATTATATATATATATATATATATATATATATATATATATATATATATATATATATATATAATATATAATATATATATAACTTTTAAATTTTTGTTTATTTTTTATTTTATTTATTTGAATTATTTTTATTCTTTTAATTTAAGTGTTTTTGATTTTTTTTTCTTGCAAAAATTCTTTGCCATTCACTGATAAACCGAAAAAAAATCATATTACGATCATTTCCTCGATGCAGGTAGGCTTGGTAGAAAAGTAGAATTCGTAGTTTCCCTCTTGAGAATTATTAGACCTGGTATCGGTATCGGTATGGTATCGGGCAGTTTTTGCCGATACCGATACCGATACTGAAAAGGTCCCGATACCGATACCGATACCGGTATCGGAAAATATGCCGATACTTGCCGATACCTAATACCGATACCGATACGATACTTCACTCCATCCCTAATATATATATATATATATATATATATATAATATATATATCACAATCTTCATTTTCTCTAAGGAAGGGTTTTTGACCCTGTCAGTAGAACCAGTATATTTCTTCATCAGTTCTTAAAAGTCCTTTTCAAAGAGCCCTCTAAAAGATCATGGTTTTCGGCTCGTTGGTTTTATTTGAGCTCTCAGGTAGGGTTTTCACGCTTTCAGTTGGACTAGCATCGTTTTCCATCTATCCTCTATATATAAATCTATCCATACATATATGTCACTTTCTGAAAGAGCTCATGCTTCTGGGAGCAATGGCTTAACATTCTGTTCTTCGAATAGTTACAAACCGTTAGTAGAGTAATCACAGAGGCGGTTGCTAGTCCTGTCTCCATTGCTGTAGTTCTTTTAACTTATATATATATATATATATATATATATATATATATATATATATATATATATATATATATATATATATATATATATATATATATATATATATATATATATATAATATATATATATATATATATATATATATATATATATATATATATATATATATATATATATATATATATATATATATATATATATATATATATATTATATATATATATATATATATATATATATATATATATATATATATATATATATATATATATATATGATATATATATATTATATATATATATATATATATATATATATATATATATATATATATATATATATATATATATATATATATATATATATATTGGTAATATATAGGTTTTACACATTACTGTAATACTTTTGCTTGCATTTTATAATTAATTGTTATACCTTTTATTTTTAAGCTATAAGTAAAAATGAGTGAAAACTTTGCGTTTAATTATCCAATTTTACTTTATTATAATGCTTATTGTGAACGTGTTTAAAAATGTGTTCAACATACAGTCAGATATATATATATATATATATATATATATATATATATATATATATATATATATATATATATATATATATATATATATATATATATATATATATATATATATATATATATATATATATATATATATATATATATATATATATATATATATATATATATATATATATATATATATATATATATATATATATATATATAATATAATATAATATAATATATATATAATATATATATAATATATATAATATAATAAGAAAGAAATAAATACAAAATTGCCAACAAATAAATTAAAAATTTTATGGAAACTTTTTTCTTTCTATTTTTTTATTTATTGCATTTTAATAAAAAAGATTTAATTATTAAGATCAAATTGCTAAATCTGCAAAAAATGCTTTAAAAATAGCATTTTAAGTTATTTCCTTCATGCTTTAGTAAAACTATATATATATATATATATATATATATATATATATATATATATATATATATATATATATATATATATATATATATATATATATATATATATATATATATATATATATATATATATATATATATATATATATATATATATATATATATATATATATATATATATATATATATATATATATATATATATATATATATATATATATATGCATACACTGCAGATAAGATTATGAAACAAAGACTGAAAGAAGGTCAAAGGTTTATTCAATGAACATGTAATATTATTTTTCTTCATAATTTCCTCGATGATTAATACATTTCTTTAAAACGTTGAACCCACTTCTCGAAACCGGATGAAAAGAAGTCTTGATCTGTTTTCCGGAACCAGTCTGCCACCGCTTTCTTCACTTCATCATCTGAACCAAATTTCACTCTCTGGAGTCTCTTTTTCAACTTTGAAAATAAGTGAGAATCACTGGGGGAACAGATCAGGACTGTAGGGTGTGTGATTAATAACCTCGAAATTCAGGCGTTGAAGCTTCTGAAGCCTCTGGGCACTGCAATGTGGTCAAGCATTGTCATGATGCAGGACGAAAACTTATTCGACAGATGTGGTCCTTCAATTTCTGGAGAGTTTCACAATAACGATCAGTGTTTACAGTCGTGCCATTCGGCAGAAATTGCAAATAGACGAGGCCCTCCACATCCCAGACTGCTGCCAACATGAGTTTACCAGCCGAGGATTGAGTCTTAAACTTTCGTACGCCAGCTGAGCTTAGGTGCCAGAATTCCAAAGAGACTCGTTTTCCTTCTAGATGGTAGTGGTGGACCTATGTTTTGTCTCTTGTTACAATGTTTTGAAGAAATTGATCGCCTTCTCAACGATAACTGTTTAGAATTTCATTAGTAATATCGACCCATTGTTTTCTCATAACTTCTGTCAACTACCTTGGCACCCAACGCTCACAAATTTTTCGATACTTTAAATCTGCAATTATTGCTTGAACACGATCTTTCGAAACTGCAAGTATGGAAGCAATTTCGGCTATTTAATTCATCGATTTCTCCGAATAATGTAATCAACGCAAGCATGATGTTGGTCAGAGGTCACTGTAATGGGGCGGCCGCCTCTCGGACCATCATGAATCGACATTTCATCTTTAATGGTAAGAGTTGCTTTACGAACCCGTCGACGAACATTGCTAACATCCATAGTGTGTATTCCATACAACTCGAGCAAACGACAGTGAATTTCAGGAGTATTCTGTAAACTTTCGGCATGCAAAAATTCAATCACTGCACGTTGCTTCAACAAAGGATCACTATTAGCTTCCATTTTTCTATCACTGAACAACAATGAAATCAAATAACTATACCATTGGCTTATCAAATCTATTGTACAAGCTTCAATTTTTCGAACGCAGGTCTGAACATGCTTATGCCAGTTTCCGTTGTTTAGCAAAGCAGCAACAAGCTCTATTTTTCAGTTCGCCATCGTATATATATGCATAAGTTAAGAAGTTGTCCGAACTTTCGATAGTGAAATTTCTCTATTGATATATCGATGTTTCAAAATTGCTATCGATTAAAAATAATTAATAATCCCCGTTAGTAATGAACTTGCTTTTATAGTGCGATTTTCACATTTACGTTTTCATACGCAAACATGAGTGTTAAGGATATAAGTTCAAATCCTGTCTCTCCATTCGTAATACCTTCTTTCATATCTATCTTCTTTCATTCTCTTCACATCCGAACCACCTCAGTTGTTCCCTCTCCACAAGGCTCAATACACTCTCCACCCCAAGCCCGGCTCTCACATCTTCGTTTCAAACTCTTTCCATCCTTGTCACTCCCATTAGCCTTAACACCTTCATTTCACAAGCCTGTATTTTACTTTTGGCTTTTGTATTGAACGTCCAGATCTCGTGTCCATACATCAATGCATGTCTCATTATATTTGTATACAATATGGTTTTAACTTTCCTCGAGATGTTCTTATCCTTGAGCAATGGATACAACGAGGCAAGTGTTGCATTAAACCTTCCAATACTATGATTCAGCTCCAGAACATATCATTTTTTGCACACAATATACTCTAAAATATTCAAATTGATCCGTCTGTTTCAGTAATATATATATATATATATATATATATATATATATATATATATATATATATATATATATATATATATATATATATATATATATATATATATATATATATATATATATATATATATATATATATATATATATATATATATATATATATATATATATATATATATATATATATATATATATATATATATATATATATATATATATATATATATATATATATATATATATATATATATATATATATATATATATATATATATATATATATATATATATATATAGGTATCCCTGTAAAATGCGTTTTCTATGAAAATGGTTCTAAAAAAATATTTCATAGACTAACTTTATTAATCTCCAATTTAATTTGATTCGGAATTAAATGAAATTAATTTAATGATTTTTTTTTCATTTCACCACTGCCATGCGCTTAGATTAAAAATAGAAATAAAATAAAATAAGTTACATTAATATTATATGTTTGCCAGTCATCTCCCTTTAGGACTTAAGAATTATTTATTCCTAGCATTCCATTATTTGTTTATTCATATTTCTATTTATCATAGTTATTTTCAAAGGACGAAAAAATATTATTTACATCATTTCCTACTAAATTAATTTTACAAATATTACATTAAGCGAAATATAAGTAACGAAACTGAAA
>SEYY01017698.1:137500-140000 GCA_009176605.1 Armadillidium nasatum
ATATATATATATATATATATTATATATTTTTATTTTCCTAATATAACTTTTGGTTCTAAGTAGTTTAAAATTATTCTATTATATTTTTATTATTATTACGACAGACTTTTCGAAAAAATATCTCTCCACACTCAATATTTTACTGAATTAATTCCAATATCTTTCGTCCTGGGCTTCTACGTGAGTATTGTGGTCCAGCGATGGTGGGCTCAGTATGAAAACCTTCCTTGGCCAGATGCTTTATCCCTTTATACTTCTACCTCAATACCAGGCAATGTATGTATGAATTAATGTTAAATTTTGAAAATTATAAATCACTTTGATGTATATTAAATGACTGTAAAAATTAACTAGCTATTTTGACTTAATAAATGATTGTAATATTTTTGTATTTTTTTAATTTATTTTGTTTGTTTAATTTATTTATTTTTTTTTTAAATAGAAATGTCAATTCAAATTTTTTTTAGAGAAATTATCGTTACATTCTTTGTTTTCAGGATGATAGAGGAAGAATGATGAGGCGAACCATAGTTCGCTACGCCAATTTGGCTTTTACTCTTACACTCATTATGATCTCTCCAAAGATTAAGAAAAGATTTCCGACTCTCGATCACTTAGTTGAAGCAGGTAAAAATAAATAGTTACGTTGTTTGAGAGATATAAATTATAAAGCTGAAGGAGCTTAGAAACAAAGTACAAAAATTAAAATTAAAAAAATGTATTCAAAAGATTTAAAAAAAAAAAAAAAAAAAAAAAAAAAAAAAAAAAATCTTTGAAATTTAAAATTAAATTTTGAAAAATAATTTTTTTCTTCTTAATTTAATAAAAAGCTTATAATATCTATAATATTGGCAAACAAATTTAAATAGAATTACTACATAAATGATAATTAATAATTTACTTGAATAATGAAATAAACTAAAACAGTGAAAAAAACTCTAATGATTGGATACCTATATTTTGGTGGAGAGATTCAAAAAACGGTTGAATAAAAATCTAAAAAATAAATACAAGAATAGACAAAGTATTAGATTGGTAGATAAAAATCATGTAACTTAAAGATTAGATTCAATATTCAATTAATTCACCAATTTTACTAACTCAGAAGCTGGTTTTGAAAAAGCAATTATAAAAACTTTAACAGAGTAAAGCTTTTTGTCCCATGAGAATGGTGAAGAGAAAGAGAATATCAGTATAAAAATCTTTTAAATCCCTTTGATAGTTACTTGTTAATTGAATTACAACATCCTTAGAGGTTAAATTTTTTAAAATTGAATACACTTCCCATTAACACTTCTGTTTTTAATGTTTCATCTCAGATTTTTACCTCTTATTTTTTTTCCTAATCTTTTCTTTTTATTGTCCTACTTTTAAACTACTACTTGTTTCACAGCGTTTTTAGATGACCCATATTTATGGATTACTTCGTTTTATCTTCTCTTCTTCAAATTTTATTACTTAAATCCTCAAATGAAGCTATTTCCTTTTTAATCTACTTTTTATAATCCTAAATATTTTTTAATATTTTATTTTCATTTAGTTTAAAACAATTAAAAAAAAGTTTAAATTCTTCATCATATTTCCCCTCTCAAACAAGTTATGATGTCATAAATTTTATTCTAATATTTTGATATTTTGCTTCCTATATTATATAGAATGTATTCTTGTACCCTTTACAATGTTATCCACTCATAGATTTATAAAGTTCTCTTAAGCAAACAACAGAGCAGAAGAAACGTAATCCTTAAAAAATGTGTTCGAAAACTTTTTTTTTATTATTTATTCTTAAAAGAATTTTTGCAAAAAGTTGTGTTGAATAAATATATTACTAAATATAATATTTTATTAGTTAATTAAATTTTCAACTTCAACTCTCTCTTTATTTGAAAGGTCTTTTAACTACGAACGAGAAAAAAATATTTGAAGATATGACCTCTAAAACTGCCCACCCGATGTACTGGATGCCTCTTGTTTGGGCAGGGACGGTGGTGGCACGTGCCCGGAAAAGAAGGAAAAATACGGGATGATTTTGCAGTGAAGACAATCATAGATGAAATTAATAGACTGAGAGGACTCTGTGGAATGCTTCTTAGCTACGACTGGATCAGTATTCCATTAGTATATACTCAGGCAAGTTATTATCCAAATTGTTTGGTTTTTATATATTAATTAAAATATAGGATGTTAAATTTAAGGTGTGGTGCTACGTAATAAAATTAGATACTATCAAATTCCACATATGTAGATTTGCTATTTTGATTTATAGTCTATACTTTGCTCTAACTTAGCGGGTCTTATTAAATAAAAGATTTCAACCACAATGCCTAAACATTTACCAAACGTTTCAAATCTGATTTTCAGGTTGTCACCCTAGCCGTTTACACTTTCTTTTTAGCGACTTTAATGGGAAGACAGTTTCTGGATCCTAAAATGAATTACGATAAGCAACCTTTGGACATCGTTTTCCCTATTTTCACTTACTTACAATTTTTCTTTTATA
>SEYY01017698.1:145000-147500 GCA_009176605.1 Armadillidium nasatum
TAATAATAATAATAATAATAATAAATTCTTATTATTTAACAGGAGAGAACCTTATCTTCAAGCTCTCACACTTCACAGTCAAATCCGGAGAGATCAAAAACAGTTGAAATTCGGGAACCTCCACATACAAGTACGACCTCTCCTAAACTTATGGAAATTTTAAAACCATCTACTACAAGAAATACAAGGTAAGCACTTTATTGTTATGAGAATTTACTTGTTTTAATTGTTTGAATAGGTTGAAATGAGAATTTATGTTTTAATTGCTTGCACAGGTTTAAATAGAATTTATTTGTTTAATTGTTTGAATAGGTTTAATTAGAATTTATTTGTTTTGATTGTTTGAATAGGTTTAATGAGAATTTATTTGTTTTAATTGAATACGTTAATTAATGAGAATTTATGTTTTAATTGTTTGCATAGGTTTAATGAGTAATTTATTTGTTTTAATTATTTGAATAGGTTTAATGACAATTTATTTGTTTTAATTGTTTGAATAAATTTAATGAGAATTTATTTGTTTTAATTGTTTGAATAGGCTTTTAGTAATAATTTTATTACTAAATCCAGTCTTATTAACTTTTAGGAATTTTATTTTTTTATTGTTGATTAATTTAACTAAAAGTTTGTAAATATCATTTTAATTAATTAGTTTGTGAATTGTTTACTAAAAATCTCATGTATGTATGTATGTATGTAAGTATGTATGTATGTATGTATGTATGTATGTATGTATGTATGTATGTATGTATGTATGTATGTATGTATGTATGTATGTGTATATGTATGTATGTATGTACGTATATATGTATTTTCCATAGATCTGAAAAGTCAAGTTGATTTCATAAGTTATTAAATAAATTCTATCAATAAATTGAAGCATCCTTATTCTTTCCTCTGTTGTCTTGCCATCCATTTTTAAATAATAATAATAATAATAATAATAATAATAATAATAATAATAATAATAATAATAATAATAATAATAATAATAATAATAATAATAATAATAATAATAATAATAATAATAATAATAATAATAATAATAATAATAATAATAATAATAATAATAATAATAATAATAAAATAATAATAATAATAATAATAATAATAATAATAATAATAATAATAATAATAATAATAATAATAATATAATAATAATAATAATAATAATAAAAATAATAATAATAATAATAATAATAATAATAATAATAATAATAATAATAATAATAATAATAATAATAATAATAATAATAATAACAGCAAATTGCTTAATATATTAATTGTCTCATAAAATTTAATACAAAATACAGTAAAGTTTTAATAAATATTAAAAAATATCAACCTGTAGTACCATTAATAATAATAATAATAATAATAATAATAATAATAATAATAATAATAATAATAATAATAATAATAATAATAATAATACATTCATTATTTTTAATATATAATATATTAATTCCTCAATTTTTCTCTAATTGTATCGAATACAAACATTTGTTGAGATGGTCGTATAACAAATTATTTTAATTAACTTGTAAAAAGTTATTTGCTTTGACCCTAAATTCTTTTAAATATTTCTCTTAGTTCAGAGGTTCCCAACCCTTTTTTTCCTTGTGGACCCCCTGAGTCCTAACTTGACGTATGTAGACCCCCC
Source organism: Armadillidium nasatum (assembly GCA_009176605.1). Classification (NCBI taxonomy): domain Eukaryota; kingdom Metazoa; phylum Arthropoda; class Malacostraca; order Isopoda; family Armadillidiidae; genus Armadillidium; species Armadillidium nasatum. The sequence goes on from SEYY01017698.1 coordinate 146,664, forward strand.
CTGAGTACTAACTTTATGCATGTGGCCCCCAAAGTCCTGTCTTTAAGTATGTGAACCCCCTTTATACTCATATAACTAACAAAGGCTTAGCTCATATTATAGACCCCAGAAATAAAAAAAATTCTTTGAGGACCCCTTCAAAGCTTCTGTAGTCCCCTGGGGTTCATATGGTCCCCTGGGGTCCGTATGGTTCCCTGGGGTTCCATGTGCACCCCAGTTGAGAAACTGTGAATTTTAGTTCATGTGTAACGTAATTATTAGGTTAAAATTTTTAGTTTTAAATTTCTATTTGACTTGAAATAGTAATTATGATTTATTTATTTATTTATTTATTTATTTATTTTGTATTTATTTTTTGCTAAATATTAAAGATTGAGTATACGAAACAATTGAATCTTATTTGCGGAACCAAACATACTATAATGTGAGATAACTCATTACGTAATATAATAAATATAATAATTATACAGTATTTATAATTATAATCACTAATTACCACAAGTTAAAAATGGATTATAAAAAAAAAATCAAAACAAAAAAAAACTAGTTGTACTACTTTATTGTGTCATCAATAGTAATAATATATAGAACCATTAAATTTTACATACCTATGTAAGGAAGCGTTAAATTTTATATATATAAACTTATCGACAGCCCAGAAATGCCTCTTGATACTCTTGTTAATTTTGCAGTAGTTTGTCTAAAGACAACTATCATTAGCTATACAACAATTTCTTCTAATTATTAAATATAACAACACGAAATTTTGAAGTATAATTCATTAATTCCCTCCCCTACTCTCCACCATGGAAAAAAAAAAATTTGAAGTACAGCTCA
>SEYY01017698.1:157500-160000 GCA_009176605.1 Armadillidium nasatum
AACAGTTTGATATAAAATTCGCTGTTCTTCATCTTCTTCTGATGTCGAATCGGAATTTTCGAGCATTTTACGAAAAGGGCTTCGCTTTCAAACATTGTAATACTTTTATTTACCCATTTTGTCAATAAATAAGATTATATTAATATATTATATGAGAAAATGAAATGCTTATTGCAATTTAGTGATGTGACAATGTTGTTTTAGTATTGTATTAAACGAAATCTAAAAATCCTAAATATAATAAAGGCAGCAGATGCCTAAATAAAGTTGCACCACTAGATATTCATATAAATAATTGCTAAAACATTGAATCGGAATATATATATATATATATATATATATATATATATATATATATATATATATATATATATATATATATATATATATATATATATATATATATATATATATATATATATATATATATATATATATATACCTTTTTACCTTTTTTTACCTTCTCACCCCCTGACCACCCCACGCTGAGGTGGTCACACTTCGCTGATGAAGCCGCCCTCTTCCATAGATCATTCAAGGTAGTGATGTCCCAGGAGATTCTGGGGCGAGAATTGGAAGGACAGTGTAATAGAAAGTGTGACTCGGTCTCCGGGGCCTCACCGCATCTGGTACAAGTGGGAGATGTTGTCTGGTTTATATTGTATTTATGTTTGTATTGTTGTAAGTTTGGGTGGTGTCCACATCTCAACCTTGCTAATGAGATTTGTGAGTGTCTTGGGAGGGTGCTGAAGTCGGGGTTTATTTCGGGAGGGGGTTTGTTAAGGATGTTGTTTGGTGGTCTGTTTATCAAGTAGGAATGCGTTGGTTGAGTGTGAATATGTTTGGTTATCGTGATATTGGGAGGGGTGGGGGGATGTGATTTAGGATTTGTTTGTAGAAGGTAGCTGTGGATGATGGAGGTTGTTGTAGTCTGTGTTTGGTAGGTTGGAGGAGAGTTTTGTGGCATGGGTGTGTGGGTAGGAGGGTTTTTGCGTAAAATTGAGTGCCTATCATTTCGAGGTGGTTGTTTAAAGGTAATATTTTGGTTTCATTATGTAAGTGTTGTTGAGGGGTTGTGGGTGTGCAGCCGGTAATTGTGCGGAGGGCTCTATTTTGCGTTATTTGGAGCGTCATTAAGTTTTGTTTGGAGAGCATTGGGTGCCAGACAGGGGAGGTATAGTTAATGGTGGGGCGTATAAATTGTTTGTATATGGCAATTGAGGTTTGTATGTTGTTGTTTATGTCTGTGTTGGCCACTGTTTTGAGGATGTTGAGTTTTCTGTTTGCGGCTAAGGTGGTATTTTGGATGTGTTTGGTGAAAGTGAGGTGGGTGTCAAAGGTTAGGCCAAGAATCTTTGGAGTTTTGTTGAGGGGTATGGGAGAGTTGTTTAAGAGAACTTGTGGGTGGATGTTGGATAGGTGTCGGTGTTGTTATGAGGGTGGTTATGGAGGATTTGTTTGGGGATGCGGTCATCCGGTTTTCTGTCATGTCAGCCATGTTTGAATTTGTGTTAAGTAGTCTTGTGTGATTGTTGTTGCGGTATAGAGATTTTGGTGAGTGGTGGCAAAAATATATATATATATATATATATATATATATATATATATATATATATATATATATATATATATATATATATATATATATATATATATATATATATATCTTCATCTTTATTTTCTTCTAAGAAAAGTTTTCACTCTGTCAGTGGAATCAGCATCCTTTCATCTGCTTTTAAAAATTCCTCTTCTAGTTTGCTATGAAAGATATTGTTTTTGGTTCGTTTTTTTTTATTGTTAGTCTTTGAGTTTCATTCTCATTATGCTATATTATATAATATATATATATATATATATTATATATATATATATATATATATATATATATATATATATATATATATATATATATATATATATATATATAGTTCGCTTCTCACAGGCGAGGAGAGAAATTTTGTAGATGGTATCACCGATTCTTTTTTTGGTTTTCATCAACGATGTATCTGTCACACTGTCCATTATCCACACTTATGCTAATAACTCCACTCGTCTTCACTCTTTTTAATCTGAAGACCCACTCCACCTTAAAGAGTTAATGTTAGTAGGATAGCCTTGGAGCGGCTGACTCGTATATGCCCCAATTCTCCAGCTGGGATAAAGAGAACATGTTAGTTTTCAGTAGGGATGGAGTGAAGTATCGGTATCGGCAGTATCGGCATCGGTAAAATTTTTGGACAAGAGTAAAGTATTGGTATCGGTATCGGTATCGGTAGTAGTATCGGCAACTATCAGCATATTTTTAGGTATCGGTATCGGGGAATTTTTAAGTATCAGTGTCGGTAAAAATTTTGGTATCGCTCCATCCCTAGTTTTCAGTGTCTTAAAAAACTCGGTTCTTTCATCTCTTTGAAAGCATAATTAGGATCTTCTGTTCTTCGTTTTCTCGTGACTTTTCTGGCAATGATCACATTATCTCTAGCATTAAAAAACTTTCTGA
>SEYY01017698.1:172500-175000 GCA_009176605.1 Armadillidium nasatum
TAATTATAATTTGTCTGGAAATAAAAGGAAAAAGTAAAAAAAAAATGGTTATATTAAAACCTTTGTTTTATTTTGGGTATTATCTATCTATCTATCTATCTATCTATCTATCTATCTATCTATCTATCTATCTATCTATCTATCTATCTATCTATCTATCTATCTATCTATCTATCTATCTATCTATCTATCTATCTATCTATATCTTCTATATATTCTTCAAAATAATTCAGATGTCAGAATATTTTTTTCAGATAATAAAGGATTTTCTCAGACAAATTGTATACATAACTAGCTATATTTGTTTTCTTCAATTTCATTTACGCATACGTAAATGAAATTGCAGAAAACAAATGCTCTATTATATACTTGTGCTTGTGAAGTAAAGAATTAAAGTTTAACGTTCTAAACTCTACCAGTCTAAATATTTTTTACATTCTTTGGGTCCTTGGTTAGTTGAGCTTTAGAAAAGAGAGTATCCAAAAATTCAGGAAATATCTCCAAATTATCAGTCAAAACAACAAACAAACTTTCTACAACAAAGCTCTGATTTCTAAACTTTCTGGATCTATCTAACTGTCTATAAAGTTCTTTCTTATTTTCTTCTTGGTAGTACCATGGCAACTATTGTAGAAGGATATCATTCCCCCTTTAAATATATCAATAGTGGTATTCATCTAGGTTTTGTCCTACCCCAACTCTACTTCTGCATTTTATTAGTGATCTTCAATTTGTTACTTTATCATCTTTCCACTCTGGTAATGAAAATCTTTTCTTGCAAATGATGTTATATAGAAGTGGCTTTGGGACGCCTGCCATCTGACCTTTCTCATATTTCTTATTAGTGAAGGAAAAAACATGACTCAAGTCTTAAAATCTAAAATGTTTCATCTTTGTAATTGACGTAATATGCCTCACAGCTTTAACATATTTTTAGAAATCTCGAAAACAAAAATTTTTAATCTGTCCTTAACAGTTTTAGGTTTTCCTTTTTTACAAGTCCTTTTTTACAAAGGTTAGGTGCTTTGAGAAGTTTTTAGAATTTTTTACACCACCTCCTCAGTTACTTATTCGTTACAAGGGTGTCGTTTGAAAGTATGCGATTCAAATAAAGTTTGTAAGATGGAATTCAGAGAGAAGGTCACATAGAGAAGAATAGATACCGAAAGAGGAAAGATTAGAAATCAAAACGTTGTGCCAGACACTATCGAAAGCTTTCGATATGTCCAGGGCAACAGCAAAAGATTCATCGAAATGCGGGGAGCGAAAGTTCAAGAGTCAGAGAGAGAAAGAAGATCACGTTTCTTGCGAAAGCCATACCGGAGATCAGAAATAAGATTAGAAGAAGATGTTTCCAAATCTTCCTGTTAAGGATAGATTCGAAAACTTTAGAAATGGGACAATAGTTGGACGGTTGAGACGGATTCCCTTCTTCGGCACAGGCTGAATGAGCACACGTTTCCAGCAAGATGAGAAGACATAAGTAGAAACACAAAGACGAAGGCAGGGTGCAAGCTCGAAAGCACAAGTTTTGAGAACCATAGGAGGAATACCATTAGGACCGTACGCCTTCTTAGTATTAAGCTCAGAGAGAGAGAGAGAGAGGGAGAGAGAGAGAGAGAGAGAGAGAGAGAGAGAGAGAGAGAGAGAGAGAGAGAGAGAGAGAGAGAGAGAGAGAGAGAGAGAGAGAGAGAGAGCAGAAAAGACGTCTTTAGAAGAAATTCCAATTTTAGGCATAAATGAGTTGGAGTTGGAGGGGGTTGAAGGAGGAGGAATAGCTCCGGAATCGTCTAAAGTTGAATTAGAGGCAAAAGTTTGAGCGAAGAGTTCAGCTTTAGAAGAAGGTAAAACGGCAGTTGTGCCGTCAGAAGACACTAGAGGAAGGAAAGAGAAAAAAGCACACTAAGAGTTGACATTTTTTGAAAAATACCAGAAAGAGTGTGAAGAAAAAGAACCAGAAGGATTTTTGCATTTTCTACGGAGAATAAAGTTTTTGGTGTTTCGGAGAATAGATTTTGTATGATTCCGTGATGAAATATAAGTTGCGTGAATTTCTGGATTTTGAAGAGGACGGTAAACCCTGAAGGCAGCATACCTGCGGCGAATAGCATGAGAACAAGCAGAGTTAAACAAAGGTTTGTTAGGTTGTGGAAGGGAAAGAATGTGGAATGTAAGCCTCTTTGTCAAAGGGAATCACCTCAATAATGCGTACTGCACTCTCCGAGGAACCCCTCCCATGGAAGCAATAATCATTCCACGGGAAATCAAAGAAGTACGTCCGTAAGTCCGACCAGCTTGCGATACCGAAATGCCACAAACGTTTCCTATCACTTGGAGGTCTTTTTTCCGGAAGACTTGAAAAAATAGAAGATACAGAGATCAGATGATCGGAGGAACCAATAGGTAGATAAAGTTTAACAATATAAGGAGGATTAGAAGTTAGAAAAAGGTAAAGAATGTTGAGTTCATCTCCAAGACTGTCAGGGATACTAGTATGAAG